>JAQBSW010001497.1:0-131802 GCA_029291075.1 Eudiplozoon nipponicum | reverse complement strand
AAGCAAGGATAGCCAGTTTGATAAAACATTTCTGACCAAGAATTTCTTGCAAATCGGTCATTTTTACGATGGCATCTCACTGGTTAACAAGGAAACGAAATAACTGCAGCTTTTCTCATTACTTTAGTGTTCACTGCATATTTTGTCATTAGAAATTACTCAAATTGTTTTAGTGGTACCTTATACAAAGCTAACCTTTTCGGCATTAATACGAGGTGTAGACGAGATCATGGATGTCGTTTTAGCAGCAGGTGTAAGCCTTGGCCTGTCATCGATAGAATGAGTAGAAAAAATATTTGCGTCAATTGATAGCGGGTGACCAGACTCAGAGATGCGATCCAGTAATGGAGCTATAAACCAGAGGATATAGATAAGAAAGAATATTTTGACAATGAAACTTTTATTGATTAATTGATGTGATTTAAAAAAATCAATTTTACAATTTTTATTGTAAATTTCAGAATTCGTGGCCAGATTCAGGACTTCTACAGTTAGCAATTCCAACATTGTCAAAGTGCATAAAGAAGCATCAGTACTCGATATTAGGATGAAACTACTTTGGCACGAGTGCCATTGAGCACCGAACTCCGGTAGTTGAAGAACAGGCATAACACACCCATGATTATTCTCGAAGTAAGACTTGCTATCTTTTTCATTTTCAATCACTTCACCTCAACATAACACATATTAGTAGATGTTATTATTCTAATATGCTTTTTGGCACATCATGCGAATTAAATAACTGCACATATGCCAGTACTTCGCAACGAAGAACATGTAGCTGTTACTTGCTTCACTGAAAAATGTTATAATAACAAGGATAAATTACAAGACTGCTGAAATAGTATGAGTTCAAGTTAGTTTTGTACTCAATTGTCGTGCAATTTAACCCATTTTTTATTTGACTAATATACTTTGATCATAGTTAATTTATTATACGCATGCGAACAAGAGACCACTTCGTCAATCTGCCACGCATATTTTTACGACACATATATATACATCGTGAATTATCCCAACACGCGTGTGAACAAGAGATTACAAGCGGTCCTTGACAGTAATTCATGAGTTGTCTATAATGGGGGCAACAGTAAATATGCTTTGAAGTACCGCCGCAAAAAATTCTAATTTGAACTGACTCTACTGTTGCTATTATACACGTACGGCGTGTGAGATTGCCTCGTCCAATTGTCACGAAAACATTGATCAAATAGATAAAGGTTTCGAGGTTTACTTCCGGCACATATTTCTTAGAAATTGTCTTTGATACTGCCTACTTAGCTATTTTTAGAAAATCTCTATTAGATCATTGAAAGAGAATTAAGTATAGATGGATCGGTAAGTTATTTTCGGAATATTGAATATCTCATTTAAATTACCTCAGTTATAAATTTAACAAGTTTCTATTAAATTGTGTAAGCGCCGTAAAAATTGTCTGATGTTGAGTTTCATTTACATTTATTTAAGGCATCCATATGGATGCTGTGTGGCTAAGTACGTGTTGACTTGTTATTGCGTGCGGGTTGAAGTGACCATGTCTGTAAAACTATGGAATGCCCGAGATCTGTTTACTCGACCATCGGTATACCGAATCTTTGGTATTTTGCACACCTTATTGCTAAGCTATTTTATGCTAATGTCAAGTAGCAGAGCAGAATATTGAAAGCTGACAACCATTCGTCAAAATATGATTTTCATGCAATGGGCAAAATGTGGGATCATAGATAACGCAAAATTTATTGACAGGCTATATGCGAAATCATAATGTATTATTTAGTTATAAATAAAAGTGACAAGTTTCGCACTTCAATGGTCATTATCAGTGATCAAATGCAAACTGACTAACATGGATCAAACCAAAGCCTAAATAATTCAATTAAATGCGAAAATGCGACTCATTCCATTTAGTCTCATGTAAACTCCGACGTGAAATGTCGGATGTAAGTTTTCTATAAAATGGTATTTAATGAAGGTATAAGTAAAGGATTTTATTATATATTGCCACTATAAATTCAAATAACGTAACATAATAAACGAAATTTACAAAGTAAATATATATTGTTCCTAAAAAGAAGGATATATGAAGGTCGGACTGATCAAAATATAAAATCAAGCGTACCCTTGCGTTTTGTGCTTTCTGTCGATTCATACTTAGGTGCCGGTACTATGCCCTGTACTTTATATATTTGGTCAATAAATTTGGATCAGTTGGACGGTACGGCTGTCCCTCGTTTCTTGACAAATTATATAGTGATTACACGGTGTATTAACGGCTCCTAGTGACGGGTCACCCGAAAGCACGAAACGCATGTGCAAATAAGATTGTACCAACAAATACAAAGACAAACTTCGGGTAAAAGGCATAAAACTGAGAAAAAGACCGTTTAGAAATAACAACAATAAAATAATAACAATACGCTAGGACTGAGAAGGGATGGTCATAGTTCTAATTGTCGAAATTTTATGAAGCTCCTGAAGAATGGAAGTGTTAGGTTAACACGAATTATGATAAAATGGAGACATTTTATCACACGCACTCTAAAGGCAGAACTCACTAAATCAAGAAAGTGTTTGTGAACTGTAAGAACAACTTATTTTGCTAACAGGAAGGCTTTTGTTCAGAATCAAATTAAGTGGATAAATATACTGCAGCCAGTTATATCTATATGAAAAAGCATGAACGGACGTGAAGCCAGAGTTGGAGTTGATTTGCGTATAAGATCAAAGATTTCAACATTATGCAATCCGTTCTGCTAAATTGTTCATTTAAAAATATATGTCAGCATGCAAATTCGTAGATAATTACGGAGAAAGAAGAAGGAAATATATTTAAAACGTGACAAAATTTCTTTTTAAAGGAGTTTAACTATATAAAAATAAAACTTTACACAGAGAAAATTAAAAAAACTTTGACCTTCGTAAGTTAAAATTTAATTTATTGAAGATGGGAATTGCGGCTTTAACCTCATGTAGACTGGAGTGTCGGTTGCGCAGTTTCGGCAAAATTAAGTCAATATTTTTTATTTAGACTCAATTAAAACTAAACAGAAAACACATTGTACTTGTGGCAAGACGCAGAGAATGCAGTCTGCAACGTCAGAATAACGCTAGACACTATCAATTACTCCTGGTTTTAAGAGGCTACATCGTTACAGACCGGGTACTATGGCTCTCTCTGAGAATCTTTGTTAAAATATGTCCACTGAATTTCTCATTCGAAAATCTTCATTAAAGAGTTTATGTAAACACCAATCAAATTGTTTTTTAAACAGTCTTTAAACGAATGGTTTGATAAAATGGGATTGATGTTTACTTCAAGCTCGCAAACTTGATTTTAAGAATTGTTACCAACACTCACGCAATCAATTATTGTTTAAATCACGATTTTCTTTAGACAAAATGCCCAGGATTTCAATACTGGCCTTCGCTAGTACAACTCCGCCATTTTAGCAGTAAAAGTCGCTTTTGAAGCATATCTCGTTAGTTTACTATGGGAGACATATTTATTCGCAATTCGAGCGAGACGTACAACCATCATGCCGAAAAAAAATAACTCGTTTTTTGGATTTCGCCAAAATAATGTTATATTATAAAGAAATCATTTGTTCCGCGGGTGCTGCAAATTACAATTTGAAATCATTCTTCAACTAGATCAGTCAAAAGACTAAAATAAAACCTTTATTTCCACATACATTAGCGTTTCAAAAGGACATTCTTATCATGTAGCTACGAAGGAAGCTGTCTGCTTGAAATCATGAAATGTTCTTAAAGCAGAGTTGTGCCTCTCACTGCTGACAATCTAAATCTTTACCTTTAAAAGAAACATGTTGCACGACAGGGAATAGATTATTTACCTGATTTTCGGATTGCGTACCGAAATGTTTGAAACAACTGTCATCATGATTTCCCCAGATATTTCGACCTCCGTGTACGGAGGTCTTGTTCAATGGAAAACACATCACCCACTAAGTTGACTATCAGAATGTCAAGTGAAAATATTGGTTTAAACTGCCTCATTTATACTTGGTTTTAGATCTCTTAAGCATAACGTTTAAAAAAATGCTAGGAAAGTGTATGTTAAATTAGTTTGTGTATATGTCTGCATGTATACACTCTTCGCAATGAGATTACAGTGATTTAATGACAAGTACTGACAAGTCACTAGATTAGCGTACGTCATGCCTGTGTGTATGTGTTCTCGTTTGTTTTGGATTGAGGAGTAATCAGTTAATGCACGTGTACACTCATCTCAGTGAAATTACAGCGATTTGGCAACATCTGATTATTCACTTGTTAAGCTTGTTTGTATGTATGTGCGTGAGCGTTTACTTAAGACTGAGAGCTAATCTGTTACATGTAATAACAGGCACGTGTAAAAGTCATTCAAGTGAAACTAAAATGATAACTGTCACTTCTTAAATGCACACGTCAGACTTATTTTACACGTACTTTCCTAAATGAAGTAATTACGAGTGGCATTCCGGTGAGGAGGGGGCAAGATACTTTGAATAGAGTAAATAATTAAGAGGTAGCCAAATTAAATTAGAAACAGATAAAGTGTTTCAATAGGGTAGAAAGTTAAATTAAACGGTTCTTAAAAGAAATTGAAAATTGCCTGATAAAGAAAGATACTAGAAATAGTGCAAAGAAAAAAATATAATAAACCTTCCCATTATGTATAGATAAATGTTTGTTAGAAACGCTACACTAACAACAGAACGAAAGATAATAGAAGAAATAAGATAGCAAGTAATCACGGATGAAATTATAAGACAATCAGCTAATAAATTATAAGATATTGAATTACTCACACTCCACCTCTATAAGTTAATATCAATCCAGTATTCTTATTCTTTTACTTGGGCGAGTTTCTGATTCAGATTCGTGCAATCTTCGTTTCCTACCATTATTTAATGCTGTATTCCAAATAGGACCTAGTGATTTTTCTACGGCTGTTTCATTCATGATATCATTTCTCGATTTAATTTCTATGGATTCTCTAATCAATCTAGTCGATCTGCTACGGCCACAAATTGATATACGTCTGAACCCATCCCAATTAAATTACTGTCTTGTCTCTACTGTAGGGCGTGCAAGATCCGATCTATTTACATGGCCATACTTGCATGCGGTTTTATGTTCCCCTCTTCTTACCCTAATTGGACGCATGGTTTCACCTACATACATCAGGTTACAGTCGTTACATGGAATTTCATATACTCCTGATGTGTCTAATGGTTCTATTTTCTCCTTTTGGTTGGGCAGTTTAATACCTAGGGTAACGGTCTGTTTTAAAATAGTACGTATATTGTATTTGGATGCTATCATTTTGATTTTCCTACTTAGTTTAGAATCAGGTATTAACATCACCCTCCGATCATCTTTTATTTTATTTGATTTCACGTACTTCCAGTCATGATTAAATTTACTTATAACGCTCATTATAGTGGCTTCAATTAACTTTAGAGGATACCCATTAGCACTGAATATTTCTCGCAGTCTACCTAATTCAATCTCCCTATGCTTTTTATCTGTTAATCTTAAGCTTCTTATTATCATCGATTTTAAGATACCGATTTTCATTCTATATGGGTGATTTAAATTGAAATTAAGTAGGATACCTGACTAAGTATCCTTTCTATAAACATCCCGTTCTAGTTTTTTACCATTTCTAATTAACTTGACGTCCAGAAATGGTAATTCACTACATGATTCATTTTCAATTGTAAACTTCAGCTCGCTCACCTGATTTGCTATATTTAAGAAATTCATCAGTTGATCCTCCCCATGATTCCAAATAACTAATATATCATCCAAATATCTTATATACAATTTAGGATTTAGGAGCGTTATATCTAAGAGGGTCTTCTACATGTAATGCATGAAGATATTATCTATTGGAACTGACAGTGGTTGTCCCATTGGAACACTCCTAATCTGCTTATAAAATTCATTCATAAATTTAAAACAAGTGGAGGACATACTAAGTCCATCATCTCCATGACATGTCTCATCTTCATTTTGCTTCCTTCTAATATTACTGGATGATCAACCAGGAAACGCTGAAAATAATCTAGTGCTTTGGGTACTGGTATATTGGTGTACATTAGAATCACATCTAAACTCGCCAATCTATCGTTTTCATTAAGCTCACATTTATCTACAATCTCAACCAAATGGTATGAATTCATCAAAGTATGGTATAAGAAGTACGAATATTTCTTTATTCTATTACATAGAAACTTACACATTTTATATGTTGGAGAGTGTTGGACATTAACAATAACTCTCAAAGAGTTGCCTAGTTTATGTATCTTTACTAAACCGTACACTCCAGGAGCGACTGTATCTCTTTGTATGAGAGCGTTACCATGCGCTTGATCTAATTCTCCTTCAGCAATCATGTTATTGACCAATAATTTAACTTCTCCTTGTAGCTTATCCGTAGGATCTTTATTAATTTTAGTGTATACCTCTATATTGTCTAGTTGTTCATACATTTTAGCATTATAGTCAGATTGACTCATCAGAACCGTCGCTCTTCCTTTGTCTGCTTTCAAGCATATCACACTGTTTGCTATTAATTCTTTCCTGAGACGTTTTATTGCATTATTTGGTTTATATTTTGCATCTTCGCACGTTAGCACAGCTGCGGCTATGTCTATTTCAAACATAACCTTATCTTTGTCTGAGAGGAATTCTGCTGTTTTAACAGCCTCAGTAATTATCTCATTTTTTGGTGATTTCTCAATTTGGATAGCTGTATTCAGACCACGATTAAGTATTTCTAGCTGATTCTCATTAAGATTTATTTTAGAAAGGTTTACCACTCGATTAGTTACAGCAGGGCACGTCTTAGTTAAGGTCTGTCCACAGATGCCCAAATTTCCTAATTTTCTATCATGCCTGAATATAACCTTTTTATCTCTCTATTACGTGCGACATCAGTAAAATATTCTATACATTTAAAGTCATCCACGTGAAAAAAGGAACGTAACAAAGATCTAATTTTAGTTTTCTCTCTGATTAGTTCGTATTTGCGTTTTTCTAAATCGCTAATCAATGTATTCATTATGTTCAAAGTTAGTTCATGTTTAAGAGATCTACCTTTAGCATTTCAATAAAATGGCAAATTCAATTTAAAACATTTAGGAATTACGCAATGTTTTAAACATATTTTAATGAAAGGAATATTTTCCACTTGCCCGGAGGTCAAAATATCTGGGGAAATCATGATGACAGTGGTTTCAAACATTTCGGTACTCAATCCGAAAATCAGGTAAAGCTTTACCTGACTGAATAACTTTAACAAATAAAATTAAGAATACAAAATAATTTTCTCATTTTTTATAGAGTTTGTGCAGCCAAATCGAGTAGAAAACATATAAAAAAACTAGGAATGAGAGTCACGTCTAAGTTTTATGACGTTAATTCTCCAATTTTATACGCAGTTTTACCTTCTTGTATAACCAATTACAAGAATTTGTGATTGGTGTTTACTTTTGTGTGTCTACCCTGTTTAAATAAACAAGCATTGCAATCAGGCAATAAAACAATGATTTTAAAATATGAATGTTTGGCATTTATCAATAGGGAAAACTTGCATTGAGATATATTTGTCATCGAACACAAACAGGATTCATCTTCTATCATAGAGTGCGTCTCCGAATATGGAGAAGGGGTGCTAAGTGAGTTTATTTGTGTAACTTCAACCACTGAAAATTTAGGAGAATGCAACTCTAGAGATTCTGATTGGCTGCAAAATGAAATTGGATATTGTAACGATGACTTGGTTAAATCGGATTGGCTGATCACCATTTCTGAGGAACGTTTAGGTCGAGACACAAATGACAAAGTTGATACTGACTGGTGAGCAGTTTCAAGTGGTAAAGAAAAGATTTCACTCAGTTTAGACTGGCCAGTAATTTCGTTTGTTTTTTTAGCCATTGCCAATTGCAATATGCCTGTTGATGTATTGTCTCTTCTGTCGTAAGTCGACATTGCGTCATTTGGGTGGGTGGTGGTTTTACAGGAAGTCTGCTTTGAAAAACCAGAGTCACGAGATCCGACGGTTTGATTAATTATGCCCATTATCCTTTGCCGTCTAAGTGTAGCTGTTTCGCTCATCAAGCCATTGGAACTCAAATTTTGAACAGGTAGGGCGTGATTGACCTCAATTCCATTAAATCGATTTATGTTTACGGCACTGACTGAATTATGCGTGGTGAAAGGCGAGGGTAAAGGCAACGGCGATTCACCAATTGTGGTTAATATTTTTGTTGTGTTGATTGCCGAAGTTGAAACGACAGAACATCTGGATACAGGTGAAGCACAACCAGACTCGTGACAAGCCATTTGTTCCATTTGGTGAGAGTTGGTCGAAGACCAAACGAAAGGCGCTGCAAAAGGTATGCTTGCAGTTTCATGTATATCATCAGTGATGTTGTCGCAGCTGTTGATACTTAGTGGCTGACACATCGATGACGGAGTGCTGTATGTGATTGCGTCGCTTCCTGTTTCCATGCAACATGTCAGCTTTTAATGCAAAATGTAGCATACATATAAAATTAAAGTATAACATACAAATAAGATAAAATATCAACATGAATATATATTAACAGAGTTATTGACACTCATTATTATAAGAAAAGCAAATCAAAATTTCCATTTCTACCGTATTACAATGGCACATGCCTAGTCTGCAGCGCCCAGCTAACTAGGACCATATCTGCAGAGCTATTAAAGTGAGACACCAGTCAATAAAGTCTCTTGCGGTGGTTGAAACTGGTCCTCTGCGTGTGACACGCTAGCACTAAGTGTTGACTGAAAAATGACATCTAATTAGAAGCTTCACAACATATCGATCCACTGTCTTACAATATAAAAAGCAAGATTCATGCTACTGCTATTGATAAGGTTAGTGAGGGCTTGTTGATATCCAGACGTGAATATTTTATGTCTATGGACTGTTATTGCGCTGAATATATGGCAACTCAAAAAGTGTATACGATCCTCGGATTTTAGGACTTAAAAATAAGGTCACTATTACCTAAATTCTGTTATTCAGCAAAAGTAGAAGAATTAAACTACTTTTTGTCCAATTTTTTCCATTCTATTTCTCTCTATCTCTCTCTCTCTCTCTCTCTCTCTCTATATATATATATATATATATATTGTTAGGAAGAAAACACATTATAACAAAGTGGATAATGGCCATTTAGCTCGTGACTACTAAACATCATTTAATAATCTATAATTGATATATATCCTAGGTTTTCAATTTATTACGTGGGTGGCAACTACTCTGACACGGTTTTACTTTTATTTCTACTATGGGTAAATTTGTAAGTGAATATGCGGATGTATCTGTATGCGTGTAGGGATCTGTCTCTTTGTATTTAAAAGCAATGTCTGAGATCTGGAGTTTCTTGAATGAATGGAATGAGAGTTAATCAACTTTATGCATTGTTGGTTGTTACGTGTACGATTGTTTTTCCCCGTGTCTCGTCTTTCGTTTCGCCCTTTCTTCTCAATTTGGGTCTCTCTCCTGGGTGATAACGCAGGGTCTGCGGATTACAGTGTTGATTGTTCATATTTTTGGAAATTTCTGTCACTGCTGACACTGGTTGAGATAGCGTATGTGCATCTGTTTTTTAATGTTTGCTGCCAATCCGATAGAATGTTTCTGAGTCTGGTCTAGTGGGTGTTTGGCCTCGCCTGGATGCTAGTAAATGTTGGTGGGATATTTGATTCGTGGCCAGTTGATTAAAATATCATGTTGACAAAACAACAATCGCTCGGCCTAAATATTCAAAATCAAATGTGTCCCTATCGCTATAACTCTTGCAAGAACTTAAAGATTGATCTATAAGAATAAAACCGGTCCAGTTGGTGTATTGCATTTGCTATTTTATGCAAATTTTACTCAATATTGACAAAATATATATATTATCTGATCATTTTGTCCAAAAAGTTTGCTGTACTTCCACCAATGCATTCATTATTATCATTTCGGCTTACTATTTAGAAAACTTTATCCAGAGGCCTCCACTTCACCACAATCTTAGTCAAATAATAAAATAAGTAAAGTGTCTTAAAACGGTCCGCTTTATACTTATTTAAAGATTTCATGCGGATGTTTCACTACATAACGCTGAGTTATATTTGTATTTTATAACTTATGCTTACAACTGAAATGATTTCAATTAAATATATTTACGGGAATGCGTATGTTTATTTACATTAAAATAAATGTATCTCATACAAATTACTGACTTTCACTAGATATGACTGTTTGTGTGTTTAAAACTGCGAAGCCTTCAGATGAACAAAATGCATTCACGTTTGCGTTCATTTAAGTAAACTGACAGCGATTAAATGTCATTTACACTTTGCACGCACCTGACAAATTGTGTTATACTCACTATGTAATATTCGTGCACGTGTGTGGCCTCAATCGGTAAGAACGGGCAAGCAACACCGATACACGAAACAAATGTGCACGCGATTATATTTTACGTTCATGTCGTCTTTGGTTTATCTTTTTGGACATATTGAAGCTAATTAGTTGCTTGGTGTGCAACACCTAATATGAAATTGAATACATATTATTTCTCCACCACAAACAATATCTAACTGTTATATAATCAGATAAGGAGTTTATTGCGAACCACCGGCTAGTATTTAAAAGTTGTGGGTTGGAACAAAACGCGCGTGTCTATGAGAAAATACGGCGTAATCATGCTGCGCTTCACATAACTTGTTGTTGATAATCGATCAAATCGATTTTTAATTCTCAATTTTGGAAAAATTTATCCCATGTCAAAAACAATTCAGCTAGTACTCTATATAGACTTGGAATCACTAAAACAATTTTGTTGGTATATATATATATTATATATATATATATATATATAATAGTTCGTTTTTCTTGAATTCGCATTGTGGAAGACTTCGTTTGAATTGAACGCCATTGTTACATAACAGCACATTCGTATAGGAGATTTTACCGTCCACCGACCTTACATTACTTGAACATATATAAAGTGGATATAGGGCGTATTATCAACTTAAACTGATGAGTAGACAGTAAGTTCGAGACGCGTGCGTATATATGATTATAATTTTCGTTCATGCTGACTCTGTTATATCTGTCTGGTACTATTTGAACTAATTGTATATTAGGTAGGATATACAAAAAATCATAATTGAATTGTCAAAAGTAAGTAACAAACAGGTAAATGCGGTAAGAAGTTAAGATAATTGAAGTTCAGACAAGAAAATTAGAAAATAAACATTCTGAAGGAAGGGTCACGTTATTATTGTAATGAATGCCTATAACAAAACACAAAGATAAATAAATAAAGGAACGAATTTAATTGATACAGCGGGATAACACCTAATCTAACGGAGGAAACAAGAGGGATGTTAACGCGAAAGATAATCATGTTTATTTGCAAATAGTGTATATAAAAAATAGTACAAATTTAATTGTGATAGAATATCCCAAACATTTTAATGGAGCTCGTTTCCGATTCTAACTCATGCTATCTTCGATGCCTACCTTTCGTCTGTCTATGTTAGAAATCTAAAATTGTGACTTTTTTACTTCAGTTTACTACATCATGTCATGTCTTGATTTAATTGGAAAAGATTTAACAATCATTGTTGTCGATCTTCATTGGCCAGATACCGATATACGTCGACAAAAATCCCAGTGAAGTGTATTTATCGGTTCTACTGTAGGACGAACATGTAATTATCTATCTATTCTTACTATAGTTGGACATATGGTTACAGTCTCCAACTTGAAGAAATCTATGACAAATTTAGCTAAGGCTCTTGAAAGATCAGTCGTTGTTAAAACCTATTTCAAACAACCCACAACCCGACTTCTTGCCAAACTTAAATCTGCTTAAGAAAATTTTTCTCAAAATCTAGAAGAAAGCATTATCAGACCATAAAAAAGTTCTTTGGCATACTCATTAAACTTGGTTACAAAAATTAACGCATTATACATAAGATGCGGGGATTATCGCAGGTTCAATTCTGAGAATAATGCCGATGTATGCCTAATTCCCACAATAGTTACATTTCTATAAAATCGTAGTGGTAGCAATTATTTCTCAATGATAAAACTAAGACAAGTCTACCACAAAATTCCACTATCACAAAAAGGTATAAAGAAGAATAATGTCATCACACTTTAGGTTTATTGGAACAGTTGTACATGCATTTTGGTCTAATGTGCGTCACTCAGACATATTAGATTTACTAGAAACATTTTGTGCGCGAAGACACCCACTATTGTATGCCATAAAACAAATATTGGTTGCAAGGTTACCGTATGTTATATCCTTAAAATATAATGGTCTTTAGTCCGGACCGAGACTCTCACGCAGAACATTGTATAAGTGTCCTATCACATAGTGGAATCAACATCAATTTTGACTAATGGCAAATTGCAACTCCATCCTCTGAATATCTAGGGAATAGTATTACACCACAGGATATCCAGACTTTACCTTCTCATTCAAATTCGATCAAGAACATTCCTTCAAAAAAGTGATTGGAGGACACTCTTTGAAGCTCTCCACTACGATCGAAAGTTTCATTCCGCCCTATCAAAACAACTGTATTCGTTATGCAGGAACCTAAATTTATCGGAGAGGTCCAAAAAGGAATTCTGTCAATTCTTGATGATCTGATGACAAGGAATTGCTTTATCATATCGTCAACTCGTTAAAAATTGCCGCTATGCTAACACATCACGATTTTGAACGAACGTGTCTACTCATTACTCATATTTCGGAATTTGCAATCGGCGCCACCGTGGTAGAGGAAATAAAAGGATTTTGGAGTCCGCTTCATTTGCATCATAGGCAGCATCAGAATTTTTGCTTTTACAGACCATGCTTCTTCTGGTAGCATACTTCGAAATGCGATTTCAGGAGTCGCAAACTAAAATACCAGAGTAGAACGACAGTATTCAAGTCTTGGCGAACGAGAAAAGCGTCTGTAGCAATCGTCTGGCCTAAACAGCGCATCTGCAATGATGTTTAAGATATTTGGTAAATCTTGTTTCAATAAAATTTGCCGACAAGCAGTGCAAAGGCGGCTCAGATTGATGGGATCAGAGCGAAACCATCAATCAATTAATAAAAAACAATCTGTGCATCCGGAAACTTAAAGGAATCAAGATTTTACCGACCTATGAGTGTTATAAATTGTGTGCAAACGTCAACTCTGGTATCAGATTGAATAATGACAGCAGTAAACAAAGAAAAATTACTTTCAGGGAATATATTCGGTGTATTGGCTTCTGCGTGCGTAAATGTTTCCCCTGTATGTCGCCTTTAGTATCGATTTGTTCTCGAGTTTTTATCACCTTGATTACAATGAAGGGTGAACAGTTTTTAATGTTGACGCTTATATTTTGGTGCAGCTGATTATAGTAATTCTGTTTGCGCGGCTTTTTTGCTTGAGTTTGTTTTAAATCCAATTGAATGATTGTTCACACTGGTTTTATGGGTAATCTGGCTTTCCTTGATACTATTAAATTGTTGATGGTTTGTGTGACCAGTCGAGTAAAATATCAAGTTAGTAGAAATTTTGAACATTTCGGCCAGTTGTTGTTTATGTTATATAAATAGCTTCGTATAAATACAATAATTTTCTGTACTTTGCTTTGTATATAACGTCGAAAATCGTTAAATTATCTGTGTGCTGTGTTTCAAATATATCCTCGGGAATAGCTAACTATCATGACGGTAATAGGCTATTTTAAATCAATTTCTGTTTTAAATATTGTTCAATTCTGTTGATCAATCGCTTTTTTTACAACCAATATATACGCTGCCGCAAAAACAAGAAAAATAATAGAATATAAATGATTTGAAGTGAACTGACGATTGACCCATAAAAAACAACGACTGCCTTGTGTATTTAGAATAAAATTGCGTTTTAACATTTCCCTATGCACACTTATGACTTAATTACATATGAGCATCTAAAATCGAGTAAGTTCCATTTGAAGGTAAATATTTCTGGCAGGTATATTATGTAATTTTAGGAAGTTGCATTTCACCACATATAAAAGCATCATCATCTGTACATGACCCTAAAAGGCTCAGTTGACTGGTGTATAAGTGAAAAAAGGTATGCAGACGATGTACAATTGTTCATCCCAGACACAGATGTACCAGCCAATGAAGTTGATCAATGCATAAAATTCACTTTTGCGATAGAGAAATAAAAAAAATTTTCCTTCTTAGACATTCAGTTAGCTCTGGAAGAAAAGAGTGATTTGACACTAGAATTACATTTATATAATCGAATTTCACTGAGTAATACATCCTTCACATCATTAGTCTACCAAAATTTCATAAAAGAAACCCAATTAATAACTTAAGAAATTAGATCGGGAAGGTCTGCTCTCTACAAAAGATCGAGGAAGCTAGGTGGTGTAAAAACCGTCTGCAAATGAGTAAATACACGGAGAAGTCAACATCAGACTGTGTCCAAAAAGTACCACAGAACATACCGTTAACAGTTTTACATAAACTTACCACCTAAAGGCGTCAATAATTGCACTTTGGTTAAATCGAATCACCAAAGGTAATTTTCTTATTACAAATGTTATTACCGAAAGCAGCACACAGCGAATCATAAGGTCGGATGCCAAGAATCAATTGTTGATTCTCTACAAGTCATTCAGTCAACAAACTTTCATGTATGGGCGATAGAATATACATTAGTCACAAAAAGCAAATGCTCGACAGAATCCAACCACATTTACCCAGAAATTGATGTAAAAAGGCATAGCATTGGCAGAAATATCATCTATTTCAGAGCACATTCATCAAACTTGTCACACATTATTTATTATAAATTTATGCTTCAATACTCGATTTATTTCTAAATTCAATGTTGGACACGTAATCTCCGGAAATTATTCGAAAAAATTGTAATCGCGGAAACAGGGCACGCGCAGCGTGCAAGCAGAATGTTATTACCAAAGCAATAAAAAATCATACACAAAATATAATATTCTTTAAGTACATGCTTACCTGTTTCCTTGGTATGTTTTTTTCCATACAGGATTTCAACCTTTCACTATCTACATAATCATTACAATTGTATTCGTGTAAATCTCTAACATATTGTTTCATTTCGTTTCGCGGAATAGCCACCAGTTTTGTGGTATCGTTTACACTTTGAGTCGAAAAATCTGAAATTGTGTTTCGTTCCGACGCTTTGTTTAACGAATTTACTTCCCAGGTACTAGGAGAGCAGAGTTTTGTTTCTATCATGGGCATACATTCCGTCAGAAGTGTGCCACTTAAATATACGTCTTCAACACGAGGTGTAAATAATCGGTCTCTACCTGGCTGACAGTCATTCTGACTTACGTGCAATCGATTGCTTTCCGTGCCCTTAACCGCGTAGCCACATACTGATGGGTAAGTCTTAAGATCAGGACACGTTGAAACTATGCCGGGCGAATCACGTCTTAATTAAAGCAAGAAAGTTTAAAAGAAACGTATTCCAATTAGATCGATGGTGCGCAGTTACGATTGGCGATTATAAACTCGAAAAGTTGTAGCTAGCTTTTAGAAAACACAGAGAATAAAACTGTAGAAAATAATTTAATTTAAAAATGATTTACCACGAATTAATGGAGAAGACTAATTTAAACACTGTGGAATACATAAACTGACAAGACTAATGTCATACATAAGAAGTTTTATGATATTTTATGTTCTGTTCAATTTCCTCTGCGAAACTATTACGTTAATACAATGCCTACAAAACACAGTTTTAAATGGAGAATATAAACCGAAATCCAGTTTTCTAAAAAAGTCACTTGACATAAGAAAACTTCCAACAATATTATGGAGTAAATATGTTTTAGTCGTTGCAAACCTAGTTACAAATTAGTTCAGTCGTGACCAGAAGGATAAACCAAAGAAAGCATAAACGGAAAGTATAGTCTCATGCACATTCGTTTCGTGCTTACTGGCTCTGCTGCATGGTTCTGAGTTGCTATTCTTTGTCAATAAAGTATTGACGTATAAAGTAACAATCTTCGTAAAACACATTTTTGGGAAGGATCTCGAATTTACTTCAGGTAATTAACGTGGATATATGTTTTCAAGGTCATCACCGTATCATTTTGTCATCTGTGTATTTGGGTGGGCACACTTATTATTATAATATATATTTCAAGAAATCTTATTATGGTTGGTTTAGAAAATATTTAGGATACACAGCAATTAGCAGTCGGACTTGAGAAATGTAGCTTAAATAATAATTCTGAGGGATTTAGTTGTTCTAAATTAGATTATAATACCGAATATATGGATTGTCGGAGACTGGCATCTCAGAGGCTCTCTTATGGTTGTGACCAAAGAGCCTCATTCCTCACCCAAATATATAGTGGTTAAAGGGCGTAATACCGGCTCCTACTGATGAGTCGCCAGTAAGCACGAAACGAATGCCCATGAGATTCTACTTTCCGTTCATGCTGTCGTTGATTTTTCCTTCTGGTCACAACTGAACGAATTTGTTACTAGGTTCGCAACACCTATATATATATATATATATATATATATATATATATATATATATATTATTTATCCGCAACAAACAGTATTTTTGAATGTTATAGTATGGCGTAACACGTTTTCATTTTAAATAGTGGTCACCAGAGTGCGATAAAAAACTAGCCAATGAGGATCAGTTCCTGACCTATCTTGTGACAATCAGAGGATATTTTGTAAATACTCTTTACAGTAGAAAATGGTCTGGATCGATTTCT
The DNA here is from genome assembly GCA_029291075.1 of Eudiplozoon nipponicum. Taxonomy (NCBI): domain Eukaryota; kingdom Metazoa; phylum Platyhelminthes; class Monogenea; order Mazocraeidea; family Diplozoidae; genus Eudiplozoon; species Eudiplozoon nipponicum. The sequence continues at coordinate 114,983 of JAQBSW010001497.1, read as the reverse complement.
GGACCTCATCCTCAGACCATAACTCATCACAGTACAAAGACCACCTAACAAAGAAATTATTGTAACCCGTGCAAATGGTAAACTAAGATTAAGGCAATTTATTTTTCGCTTACTTGTTTGTACACGTGTATGTAATTATATTTAACTGAATATTTAACAGTTATGGACAAACGCACAAAAATGTGACGCGTGCCTATCTAGTGAAACGGTCAGCAGCTATTATTGAAATACCTAATCATGTCTACAAATGAAATGGTTTACGGGAACTCTTGCTTAATTTGTTTTTATTTAAGCTGAGATGAGCAGTGGACAAATAAATCGACCCGGGAAGTAGTGAGGAAACGTTTTTCTAAATAGAGTAACTGAAAAGAACGCTGAGTTAGCATTAATATATATAAGGTAATTATGCACTAACTAATATCACAATAAATTACTTCGTTTAATGAAGAACATGCAGAAATGTTATTAAATTTTTGAAAAAAAACCATGTCTCTCTCATACATTAAATCAAAATATATTTTAATTATCTGGAATATCCGCTACTCAAAATCCATGTTTTCATTAATAGGACGTTTATCGGGTTTTACATGTTTCGTATAAAAGATTGAAAGTTTTAATTCTTAGTTGCATGATGATTAAATTGACAGGTTGGTTAGTCAAGATTCAAAAGAAAATGAATATAATAAAGCAATTAACGATTTAATGTCTAATGGCTATCCCAGAAAATTAGTTGAATCAATTATTAAAAGGGGAATTAAACAGAAACAGACGTATTACGGGCCAGAAATGAGAACAGTCTATCTAAATATCCCATTTAAGGGGGATTCAGTTTCCCGAATGGCACAAAAGAAAGTTCAAGCAGCATTAACACGCACATTTAATGCAGCTAAACTTCGAGTGTTATTTAGGGTAACACACTTTTCTTTACCAGCAATCAGAGAGAAACAGCTGTAATGTTGGTATCTAATATTATATACCAATATACATGCGCAAGTTGTCGATCAACATACGTAGGCCGATCGACCAGATGGTTAATTACTCGAATGAGAAAACATTGTAACTAAAATGCTTGTTTTAAATCAAATGGTGAATACACGTCTGCTATTGCGTAACACATCATCGAAACATCGCACGTATGTTCTCCAGACATAGCATTTAAAGTAATTACTAAATGTAAAAACAAAAGGGAGCTAGCCACATACTAAGCCTTATGGATAAACGAATTTCAGCCGGATTTATGCAAGCAGAAGAGGCATGTACAGGAATTGAGCTTGAACTGGATGTGACGCACGCAATTGATTGGTTTCCGATTTTCAAACTCTCTCTGTGTTCACATATTTCTATCTTGTTTTGCTTTCCAATTTATATATAAAGACATTTTCATTAGTATATATTTGAAGAGATTATGTGAAAGAAATCTTTCTTGTATCCGATAAAATTTCTTTTTGTTTTTGCACACAGGAAGGGTACAATGAAATAAGGAATGGCGTTTATCTCAAACCTGCAAATTTTGTTTTAATAAAACAAAAATTTGCTGTATTTAGATTTTCGAACTTCTATGTTGTAAAATTCCACAACACAGAACGACTTCGAAATTCATGGTCGAAATATCACCAAAAATTAGAATTCTATGTCACCTGGCATACTCGTTCTCGGGAAATCAACAGCAGCGGAAATTGAATGCTATATAACTTCACATATACCCGATAATCATTTAGAGTAACAAGTAGATAACTATAAAAGAAACATATTGCACGTCAGGGAATAGATTGGTTACCTATTTCTCGTGTTGCGATACGAGGAATAGGTAACTTGGTAGATAACAAGTATATTCAGAGTTTCCAAGGACTATCATTTATTTATTTATTTTTCAGGCTTTGATAACCTAATAAAATTAATTTGTATAGAACAATAAAGATATACGAAAGGCAGTATTTACAAAAGATATGGTATAACAAAGCCAGGACTACGCCAATATATCACATATTTAATAAAGTAATGTGAGAGTGGGACGGTAAAATATCCAATACGAAGTGTGTTCAACCAAGTAATTGTAATAACGTAATATGTGACTTCAAATCAAACCCATTATATACAATTTTTACCATATCTCTAAAGGTTAAAAACGCAATGAATGTAGAGGTTGGTTAAACTTTACAAAATTTCTAAATAACAAATAACTGTGAACGCATGTCACTTCAGCGAAATCTTATGCTGAGGACTCGATTGGTATCAGTTATCAGATTTCGTGCTAAGCATGATATCATTTAATGAAAATATATACCAGTAACATATTCTTTGATATTGAGAACTATATATATATATATATATATATATATATATGTGTGTGTATATATATATATATAACATACGTTTAAAAATAGCGTTTTCAATTTTAGATAATACGGAAAATCCCCAGCTGAAATGTTAGGATTATTGCCACGCCTAACCGAGCATCATTTTATGTTTCTGTAAAATTTTCAAATTATATTAAATTTATCGAATGAAAAGTTCAGGTAGAAATGCTGTTTACTTATAATATAAACTAAAAATGATATCAGTACGCTTAGATCAGCTTAAATTGATCCATCTTACATGGAATGGGAATATGTTGTGGTCGTGTCGAAATTCATCGACTTTACTGAAATCGTTTGTGGGCATTCCAATTTTTGAACAAATACTTCAGTTACATCACTTGGCTTGTAAGATTGTTGCACAAAGCCACCATGTTTAAACATCCAATTCGACTCATCTCCGACGGTTGTTTGAATCAAAACCCGTGAAAGCGCTGTGTCGTCTTTTGCCAACTGTCGACGTGTGAAATTGTCGGTCATCGTTACATTCGCCTTACAAGCATTTCTAGTAAAACCTTCCAAATAATCTGCCTCTTTTATTGTTCTATAAGAAGCACTGGTAGTGATATTTTTCTTTTTTCTGATTTCAAAGTTCCGATTTGTCGACACATCTAGGTTGCAGGAAGATCTATTCCGGGCCGGCGTATCGTGGTAAGAAGAATACGAATTACAACACGCCAGGTTGTAGTGGTAATCAGAAGCTGTATTGTACATTGCAGTTGAAGTGATAATAATTTTATTTTGGCTCGACCCATAAAAATTGTTAGTCGGTGGTGGTTGTGGCCTATCTGAATTTCCGTTCGGAGGGTCACGTTGGATGTTATCGGCCGAGAAGTATATGGAAGCGTTTTCCGTACTGTATCTTCGATCCAATGACTTTGAAGTGTCGTATCTAAATGAATATACGTTGCTAGCATTCGGTTTGAAATTGGAGAGGTTTAAAAAATGACTTTTGTTATCACAGTGTGCCGGAGTATCGCAACGACGTAAAGAGGAGGAAGAATCGTGGTTCGCTGCAGCACTAAAGGTTCGGCTATTTGAGTGGTGGACTGTTGATTCGATATTCGACAAACTATTCTGTAAGGCAGGTTGCAACTGTAGAGTTTGATCATTGAAATGTAATCCTGAATGGACATTTCCTTTCTGACGAACGTCCAACTGTTCCAAACCGTGATATCTTTAGAGGAATTGAAGAATAAACTATAAAATCCAATTAAACTAACAACACTAAAACTTCTAATGACATCACAATGAATTAATTAATGACGATTCATTTAAAACAGGAAAGGCGCGTTATTCAATTAAAACATTAATTTAAAAAATTAAATCCGACTATATACACAATATGAAACATTTTATTTAATCACCCGACAATATTTATATGGTAATTTTCAATTATATGCAAACTGAAATTTTTAAATATGATGCAAACAATTTATTGGAAACAGGAAAACTTTTATTCGTAGCTAGGCCCTATTGAGTACTGGCTTAATTCTAGGTGCACTAGGTGTTGGGTGTTGTTTAAAGTGCGATTTTACCATGAAAATAGGTATGGTTATTTATATGACAGATGTATTTAAGGCAAAAGTTAGCATAAAATCATGTAAAAGACGATGCAGTTTGAAAGTTTTCTTTTATAAATCTCATTATCATTTGTTCATTTAGTTAGTACAATGCCTCATACTTCTTTATGTATAACATAACGACCTAGATTTTCAATGATTGAAAGACCAAACTCCAATAGTTCCATGTACAAATTTGAAGACCAAACAGTTTGCCTGTAAAATAATCCTAGTGGAGCAACGGTAATTAAATTAAAATTTTACTTTGCCTGCACCCGACTAATTGTTGGGGTTAGATATGTGTATTAATTCAACCCATTTATTGCATCGATAATATCATTCTGCCGTAGTCAATTACATTTTTTCTCACCATGTGAATTGACTTAATTAGAGATGACGTAATGCAAATTATATACACACATAGTAAAATAATGTCAGTGTGAGTTATGTAATAGTTAGTGCGTAAATAACAAGCTTAATTAAGATATAACATTCAAATGCACGAAAGCCAGACGAGAAATTTCCTAGTGAAGGGTAACTGACAATTGACAAGTACATTGGTTATTAAATGTTGCAAGCAATAAGGTCAGTATACACAAATGCGTAACAAGAAAAAAATGAAAAAAATGTAAATGATGGTAACGCAAATAATGATAAAATTTTATTAAAAGGTTGTAAATTTAAAAGAAATGTGTTTCTATACTGGTTATTGCATAATTACCTGATTTGTGTTTTGGCTAACACGGGATTTGTCCCAGTTTCCCCCAGTCCGCACCTCCATATACGTTATAAAGACAAACTAATTAAGCAAGTAGGGCATTATTACTGATATTGTACCGTGGACTGATGAAAGAACCAGAAAATAGGTTTCGAATATTTCCCATTTCATTTAAAAGCTGGGAAAAATCCTGTATTCGATGCAACACAGCTGAGGAAGACGAAGCAAATTTAGAATCATAAAAAAATTAATTGGAAACTAGTTTCCGATTCCGATTTATGTAGAATATCCTTCTTACTATTATTTAATGCTAAATTAAAAACTAGATTTAATGATTTAAATACGGATGATTTCACATTTTAATATCATCTCTTAACCTAATTTCAATGTATTCGTTTATGCTAGTTTCAATTTAACAAATGTTACTATAATCAATGTTGCGGTCTTGGTATAAACACCTGACCCATTGTGCACTTACCATATGTCCACGGTATAAAGCGCTAAGAATTATGAGTGTAGAAAGACAATTAAATCCAGGAAGTATAATCAAGGTTGCGGTCTTAGTTTATACTTTTGACATGTAAGTAATTAATGTGGTCCACAGATGTTATCAAAGAACCCTCAGCCTGATAATAGTGTTATCTACCACACGCAACCAATGTTCGTTAAATGTTACTATAGTTTTGTAATGTTTTTCGACGACTGGTTGAATACAATGGGATTGGTGTTTAATTCAAGCTCGCAAACTTGATTTAAAGAATTGTTACCACCACCCGCGCAATCAATTATTGTTAAATTGTATTTCCTATATATGTATATTTGGCAAAAGCTACAAACAGTTAATGTTCATGACTGCATAGAAATTGTGCAGTCGACATTTCCAGTTAAAATCAATGTATGCGAGACTGCTAGAGGTGAGAGCCGCTTGTCTAAATTTGATTTCCATATATATTCAATACGGTTTGATCCTCGAAGGTCGGTTTGCCGTCGTACTCTAATGATGATCATGGAAGGTCGAAACGCGTCAGTGCGTTGCGGCTGGCGGTTTTATTGTAATGTTTTTCGACGACTGGTTAAATACAACGGGATTGGTGTTTAATTCTAGTTCGCAAACTTGATTTAAAGAATTGTTACCACTACCCGCGCAATCTATTATTGTTAAATGTTTCTCTAGGTCTGTGAACTGAGCTACATCCATCAAATCACGTTACAAGACAAATTTTGCCCTTTGGTGCTTCAGGTACACTGGATGTTATAGAAAAAATGAAAAAGGTATCAATCCGTCTTCTGGGATCTAGGTGTGGCTCTTGACGATACACAGTCCAATTTCAGCACATTTGATGACCTGGGAATAAATATCGCTCAAATTGATCTTAATATGATATTTTGCTCAAATTTGCAACCTTAATATTAAAAACCAACTCCATTATATATATTCATACATTTTTCAATATAAACTAAGCATTGTGTAAAGTAGCAAAGGCAATTAATTCAGCAGATAGGCTTTATCCTTATTACGAACGTTTCCAGTTTCTTCGACAATTTGGCCGCTAAAAGGGCTCAAACGTGGGCATGTGTGCTTCGGAGTTTGAAACTCAATCCTAAGCAACACCCTGCCACACACTGCACAAGCTTTTCACCCGCATAATAACTTATGTTTTCTGTTAGTCTTTTCTTCATTTGGGGTATATGTGATATATCTTCATAACTAAAGTATTTTCAAGCCACCCGAAAACTGTCATTATAGAACATACACCAATTTAACTGGTTAAGTGTTATTTAATTGAAGATTTCTTTAATTAGGCATCCATTAATTTCACGGGTGGTGATAACAGTTGTTAAAACCAATTTCTGGAGTTTCATGTAAACAGAAATCCTATTTTGTATAAATCTGTCAGTATAAATTGAGCATTGTATTAGGCAGAAAAACAAATTCATTCAGTCGACCGGTTTCGTCCTTATTGGGAGCTCGTCACGTACTGTCCATAATTTTGTCTTGAATCGTGAATGGACCTAGGTTCGTCTGCTTCAAAGTCTGTGATTCTAGTCACTGAGCCACCTTGCAGCACAACTGTTTAGATTTAGTTTCCTATTCCTTTTCAGGCATAATAACAATAATAATTTGGATTAGGTTAATACAAAATGTATTCGTTTGCCGACATAAACATATATATATATATATATATATATATATAAAAATATATATATATATATATATATATATATATATAAGGAACAATGACTCCACATTATGTCCTAGTGTGCCTAATTTATACTATTAAATTATTCTAAAATAAAATCTTGCCATTAAATCAATTAATTTTATTGCTGACATTGACATTTATTGTGCTTCTATTAGCAGGACAACTATTTCAATCACGTAAAAGTACTTCTAAGTATTTCATTCTACCTTGTTGTATAGACATATGTACTCATTAATAAGTCGTTTTATTTCTTTTTTTCCTTTATATACTTTATGCAAACACAACAAAAGCATGCACAATTTGTACGTACCACGTTTTCGTTATTTTTATTATAAAAGAATGAATTTTAAAAGAAACTTGGCCGACCTATTGGTTACTAGTTTCAAATCATCTCGTTGATGTTGGCACATTTCAATCAGTTCAAGTTTTTTTACCAAATTTAAATGTCTAAAAATTCTGCTGCGGTCTATTTTTACCCTTCAAATTTACTTCGTGCAATTCGACAAACCGAGTAAATGAAGTTGCTTCCGCATTCAGTCGCAATCCATGATTTGGTTTTCACTAAAATTCACTCGCACAGAAACACATAAACATAAACACTCATATATATATATATATATATATATATATATATATATATATATATATATATATATATATATATATATATATATAAGCAGATGGTTAAGATCTATTCCGGCACATCAAGCTTAAGTAGATCACGGTCAAGGAATTTATAATAGCGAGAATTATGATCTGATTAAAAAAAGTTCGCATCGGTAATCATTCTTTTATTTGTTCGTTTTTAGCTAATTATTTTCGTCGCAATTGATTTCTAAGAGTAAAGCAAATCTTTTATTCTTGTCCTTTTAATCATATTGTGATCAACTCTGCCGACTGTCTTCCTCTCGATCCGTGTTCTTCAATTTTAATGAACACCAAAATCTTTCCCACGAGCTAACAACATGTCCGATGATTTTGGTGTTCTGTTTAAATGAGGAGCTTAACTCTTGTGGCAGATAATCTGCAGGGTTGATCGAAATATCGTCCAAATGCCAAGTAAAATCAATTGTGGTATGTCTTGGGAAACTATTTCGATGCAAAATAAATAGCTGTAAAAGTTCATGAACAACCTACACCCGGTGAAAAGTTATTTTAACAAAATATCCCCTTGTTTAATTTTCCTGAAATTGGCGCAAACAAGCAAGGCAGCTGATAGCAGCTATCCAAAAAATCGTCTCATACTCTGCATTCAAAATCGGTATAGTTTTCTATTAGTTAGATATTCTCTGTTGCGGAGAGCTAATTTGTATTCAATTGTGTATTAAGTGTTGCGAAACTAATAACAAATTATTTCAAATAGGACCAGAATTAAGTGCCAAATTCAGCATGAACGGAATGTATAATCTCCTGTACAGAAGCGTTTCGTTACACCGCCATGAGATATCATATATGCCGTTCTCACCTATATTAGTCAAGCCTAAAGTGTACTTGGTTGGAACTACGCGTAGCTGAGGCTGCTGCATGCAAAATTCTTAATCATAAGTTAAATAAACGGGAGAAGTTCGTACATGTTTTGCCTCTAAATTGGTAATTTTCGGTTTTGATATAAATACCATTTCAATTAAATACATCAGTTTGTCATTTTAAACTAAGCATTGTATAATGTAGAAAAGGGAGTTCATCCAGTAAACTGGTTTAGTTCTAATTGGGAACTCTTATGCATTTATTAGATTATACTGATGAATTTATGTATTTAATGTCACTGGTGTTTTAATAACATGAAAGCAAACTTGATTAAAGTTATTGTTAACACCGCCAACGTACTTAATGTTGGTTTAAATATATAAACATTTATTTCAATACAGCTTCCCAATGTAGAGTGGTGTCTGTTCAGTAATGACAGATTGGGGATGGTTAGTTGGAACTTTGGGTTTAAATGGATGTCATATGAGCTCCACCTATAAAGAAAAAGGACTAGCCAAATTACATTAATTAGTATATAACTGATAATTGTGTGTGGTTTGCGGCAGAGTGGTTCAGTGGTTAAAGCTCTAGATTCCGAAGACGTGCCCAAGTTCGAGCCCTTTCCACGGAAAATTTTGGACTGTGCGTGAAGAGTTCCAAATAAAGGCGAAACTGGTCGACTGGATAAATTGCCTTTTCTACACTTCAATTCTTCGTTTATCCTGACGTATGTATGTACTTAATGGTCAGGTGTTTATACCACAATCACGACCTTGATTATAGTAAACTGGTAATTGTTTGTGTGTGTGTGCGCGCGCGTTTTCTAGCACGTACCTTTCCCACATTCTGTGTGTCGATGTATTATGTGTGTTTAATCCAACTTTATCCACCTTGATTTAAAAAAAATTAACAATACAAAGTACTAGATATTACAGTCGAGTTGAGTTGTGGCATGAAATAAGGACCCTTTCAAACTGTGCTATACATTCCTACTGTATACTAAATGTAAACCTTCACACAATATTTCATTCCCAATTAAGACTAAACAATAATTGATTGCACAGTTGGTGGTAACAAATTCTTTAAATCAAAATTTGCGAGCTTGACGTAAACAACAATCTTAATTTATTTAACTAGTCGTCGAACAACATAGTAAAACTACCGTCAGTCAATTAAAATTACAATGGAATACACAACTCTGATGGCAGGTTATGAAATTACAATTTTTTCGATATCAAATAAACAAAGCACATGATAGGAAGTTTAAATCATCGATTGTAATGATTTCGAACTTAAGGAGTGTTTATTAAGTTGTTTCCAGAATTTGCAGAGCCTGGATTTGAACCGGGATGCATTTTCTTCAGGGTCCTTCAATTTCTCTACTATACGCAGAAGCCACGCATTAAATGAAAGTTTCTGCTATATGCCTAGCTATTATTAATTAATCATTCTTTATACGATTAATTGTACGCTTGTATGTTAATAATAATAATATGCCAAATAGTGTCCAAGACAATACAATGAAACACATATCACCCTATTCATTAAATCAAGTTTGCGAGCTTGAAGTAAACACCAATCGCATTGTATTTAACCAGTCGTCGAACAAAAATGCAAAACTACCGTCAGTTACACGTACTGGCGCGTTACAACCTTGTATGATCATCACCAGAATACGATATATATGCTATATATATATATATATATATATATATATATATATATATATATATATAAAGCAAAATTAGATATGTGACTCTTATCTCTAGTAGTCTCGCATTAATTGCACTTGACTGGAAATGTCGGCTGCACAATTTCTATGCTGTCACGAGAAATAACTTTTTCAGCTTTCGCCACATATAAAGACAATCTAATTAAACTATCAGTAATTACGTGGGCGGTAGTAAATCAAGTTTGCAAGATTGAGTAAACACCAATCCCATCGTATTTAACAAGTCGTCAAACAACATGGCAAATCTACCGTTAGTCACACGTACTGACGCGTTTCGGCCGTCCATGATCAACATCAGTGTTCAACAACATGTCAAAAATATTCGCAAAATAAAGGCACGATTTGTGCAAATGTCCTCAGTTATTCTGTGAATTTAGTGAGTAATGCTAGCAATAATACAAATATGCTTCTACCAATTTAATGCAACTATATCATATATCGAGGTTGTGAATTTAATATAAACACCAATTCCATTATATACATTCATTCGTCAGTAAAAGTTAAGCATCTTTTAGTGTAGAAAAGGCAATTCATTCTGTAGACCGATTTAGTACTCATTGGGTTCTATCCAATTGCTGTCAAGAATTTGTTGTGGGCAGGGCTGGAACCTGGTACTATCGCGTTGGAGTCTGTGACATTAACCACTGAGCCGCCATGCCACATGCTACACACATTTCAGTTATATATTATCTCAAGTTTCCTTTTGGGGGCAGCCCACATGGTATCAATTTATGCAGAAACATCTATCTATCAATTTGCCAAGGAAGAAGAGACACCACGCTACCTAAGGAAGTTGTCAGGAATTTATCATTCATATATTTCAACGATCATTGGTTGCGCGGGCGGTAATAACAGTAATTTAAATAATGATTGCGAGTTTCGTGTAAGCACCAGCCATTGATTCATCAATATATATATATATATATATATATATATATATATATATATATATATATATATATATATATCTCTCTATACTCTCTTCTATATGGATTTTTGTGTGTCAGTAGATAGTAAGCACTGTAAAATGTAGACTGAGTTCATCCATATTAGGAATAATTCAGGTAATATCCAGAATTCTCGCGGACAGGGCGCGAACAAGAGCACGTCTGCTTCGGTTTTTGTTACTATAACCACTGCGCCAAGAGTGTCTCATTGTGGATTAATACCACCTGCGACGCGAGGGCCAAATAATCTTAAACATGAGGTGACTTTGAAGCCAGCCCATTGCATGTGTTTGTCTAATTCATATTCTATGAAGCCAATAATGGCTTAGTTTGGTCAAAGTTACGAACCACAGCTGTCAAAAATATAAATAACCTCTTAAAAATAGTAATTTCATCTTTCCTAACATTTCTCATCATAAATAACCGGAAGACTTGACGTTGTTAATTTCTAACCAAATAGGTCAAATTGCATTCTGACATCAATCGATAGTACAACATCTTCTATCCTTCAAGACAAAGGTCAGAATCAAATAGCTGTCCATTAGTTGGCCCCAGATTAACATGACCAGGTTAATGAATGCACTATTAGTTTTCTGATAACGCCAGTACCAAATGAGGCTAAGAAACGTGAAAATATGTGTCCGCCCAGTTTAGTTTGTACTTAACACTCTTGTTACAATCATATACAATAATCTTGCATAAACGGTCATATCCACATAAATTTATGCTATCCCTCTCAAAATTATATCGCCATCCGCTTTACCTTCTTGTAATAAACACTTGGTATTTCTGAAAATCTTGTAGTGACCTGATTTAATCAGTACTAATTTAGCGCAATATATATATATATATATATATATATATATGAGTATAAAACAGTCAAGAAAACTCAAGTAAGTACATATCATTTCTGCATTGAGTAGCAGCCATTTAAAACCGGACAAAATCCTCCACTAGATAAAGGGTAAGGGATAACTTGTTTCAGTTCTTTCTAATTAGAGCAGCAACAAAAATAAAAATATATATGCGAAATACGATAAAGTTTTTTATATTCACATTCTTATGCAATATGTAAATGAAAACAGCCTGTTTTATATTTCAATAATATTTTAATGAAGAAAGTGTCCACTGAAGGTAAATCAATAAAAAGTAAAGAATTCATATTTATCAGAACTCGTCTTTTCGTTGCAATATGTCACCAATATAGATCAATTTTGCATTTATTCATTTGAGTGTTGGTCTAATTGGTTTGTGGTTTTGCATTTCCGAATGCAAGCATATTTTGTTGATAGATCTGCTGTTTTCGTAGCCAGTTTTCGAATCTCCTTTGGTCTCATCATTATCTTTGATTTATACGGTTAAAATAATCATGTTACAGGTAGATTGACACTTAACATACTGCATATTGCATGTGCGACAAGTGATGGTAGTTCGTAGATGCGTTAGTTTTGGACATCAGCAGCCAATTTCAGAAACGAAATGCGACCTGTGAAAGATAGGGATCCTAGGGTAAATGCTAATTGTAGTCTTGGCGAATACCCTAGTAACATTGCATGTACGAATTTGCCGTTTCACTGACTTCGATCAGCTAATTACATGAATATTAACTTTTTGCAGCTTTAGCCACACACACACACACACACACACACACATATATATATATATATATATATATATATATATATATATATATATATATATATATATATATATATACTCTTTCTTATATATATATCTCTATATATATATATATATATAGGTATTACAATAAAACATTCACGTTTATTGCGCAGGTGGAGACACAGCTTAATTATTTAAATGAAGTTTAAGAATTTGAAGTAAAGGCGAATCCCATTGTTTTTAACTAGTTATCGAACAACATAACTATTCTAATATCAATCACATGTATTGACGTGTTTCGACTTTTTATGATCATCATCAGTGTAAGAATGTAGACAGACTACTGAGGATTTAACAGCAATGCCTATATATATATATATATATATATATATATATATATATATATATATATATATATATATATATATATATATACAAAGCATAAATAAATATGCGGCTTTCACTTCTATTAGTCTCACGTCTATTGTACTTAAACGAACATTGGTTGCGCGGGGGACGATAAAAATTACTATAATCAAGGTTGCAATCTTGATATAAGCACCTGACCCATAAATTACTAAGAATTGTATAGTTTAGAAAAGGCAATTCATCCAGTAGATCGGTTTCGTCCTTATTTGAAACTCATCACGTACTAGCCAGAATTGGCCGCTTACAGGGCTCGAGCCTGAACACGTCTGCTTTGGAATCTGGTGCTCTAACCTCTAAGCCAACCTGCCGCGGCATTGGAATGTTAGTTTTGCCCAGAGATTTGCTCTTTGAACTCATTCCTTTTTCGGTTGCATCGGCAAGGTAGTAGTGAGTTTATTTAATTAATTTGTCTTTATTGTGCTAATTTGCGAGTAAACCCTGACAAACACTTTAAACGAGGTGACGCTGATACTCCTTAAGTTGATTCGAAAGTTAGGCAAACCGCATGAAAGCAACTGATCGGCATCAATTGCTAAATTCATTTGTTAACGTATGTCCTGCGTATTTTAAGAGCATTCGAATTTTACCAAAAAGCGATGACCTCGTATAGAACAAAGGAAGAATTTAGCTTTGGAGCTGAATGTAATCAATCAACTGTACGGTAATAGAGCAGCCAGACTGATTACAAGTATTAACAAGACCAAATACCTTTTGACATAACAGTTATATACCGTTTGTGGCGGAGAACTAATATATTTACAAGTATGCATTAGGTGTTGCGCACCTAGTAACAAATTAGTTCAAATATGGCCCGAAGGATAAACCAAAGACATCATGAACAGAAAGTATAATCATGTGCGCATTCGTTCCGTGCTTACTGTCGACTGATCAGTAGGAGCCGGTACTTCGCCCTTTACCTATATATTTGGATGAGGAATGTGTGAATAACGGCCGGTACAATCTCCTAGACGAATGTGTAAACCTGCAGGTGTGAAGCTAAATTCATATAAAGTCTTCGACAATATGACATCAAAATCAGCTCACTATACACAGCATATATATATATATATATATGCTATATATATATATATATATATATATATATATACTCTCCTATACATATCGAGTCTGTAAAGAGTACCAACACTATGGCCATTGGATCGGCACCCGATACCAAAATTATGGTACCGATAAGGTACATGTTACTTACACTATGGTTGTCGAGTCGGTATATTGTACCAACAAGATAGATTTCAATGCATGTTAAAGTTCACCAAAATTCAGAATTTCACGACCATTTCTTAACATTTTTAATTCATAAAATCATGACATCATTCAGTCTAAATATATATATATATATATATATATATATATATATATATAGCATTTAAAAATTGTTTGAGACTGGTTAAATGCTAAAGGCTTTTATTAAAATTCTATAAATCTAATGTTGAACACTGAAATGCTGCGTGCATATTGGACTTCGCCCAAATAAGTTACATCTGATGGATAGTTTGACTTAAGCAGAACATCTCTTAATAGTTAACACCAGTTCGCACACACAGAAGCTGAAAAAAATTTATGGGGGTTATAAATCGATTCATTACAAATTTGTAATTAAATGCAGACCAAAATGCATACCCTATCGATTATTGTCATTTAAATAGCTTAATTCATAAATATACATATTATCATTTATTCTTGAGCTATTAAGATATAATTATGATTTGTGCGACATTTAAGAGTTTTAAAATGATAGGAGACGTAATATTTTGTCGTTTTTTCTCGTCAATCAACCACAAATCTGACGAAGTGAATAGTTCTCTTTGTGAAACTTGAGAGCCCATTCAGAAAATGACAATTTTGACAGTGTGTAACATTTTTTAGTTTGTTTGAATGGAGGCATTTTTTAGTATTGCGTGAAATTTGGCAACATTATCTGATATTTTTATAGAACAGAACACAAATTTTGCTTTCGAAATGTCTTTTCAATATCTGAAATACTATTATTACGCCTTTAGCAATATAATGTATTATTTATACATAACGCTGATTATGATATATCCTTCTAGTCCTATACAATTACATTATGACATTTAACGAGATATTTTGTAGGATATGCATTATTCAAATAACAGAAATATTTATTTGCATCTGTGGCTTCGAAAAAACTAATTATATATTGCACAGAAGCGATTTTGCTCCACCTTCGCAACTCATTTACTAATGTAATAGAACATATGGATGATAATTATTTAAATGGGAAATGACGGTTCTCCAAAAATTACACAAACAAAGCCTAACTAATTAAAGTTACAATTTGGATTTGGACTATCCTATGGTAATGCTAAACCACGAGAAAACAGTTTTCGGTTTGTACAGTTGTGAAAAACGCATATTTATTGCGATAGCCTGCAATAAGGAAGCAGGCTCAAACAAGTAGTTGTAATTAAAATTTAAAAGCTTGTTGATGTCACACAGGATAAAATGTGCCTAGATAAAAATGTGACTGCAACATTCAAGTGCACGTTGCAGCTGGCGTGAATTTTGTTATGTTGTTCGTAAGACTAGTTAATACAATGAGGTTGGTGTTTACTTCAAGCTCGCAAACTTGATTTTAAAACATTCAATTTATTTTACATAGACCAAATCGGTATATGAAATTACCTGATCTACGTTTTGACTAACGCAGCATTCATTGTTCCAGTAAATTTCTTTTTTCATAATATTTCGATCTACATTACCGTAGATCTTCATCAGATGCATTTCACGAAACAAATGAAGCAAATGTGTTATTTCCTCTAGTCATAATATTTATATACCACAGACTGACCTTTCATTAGATATTCGCGTGTCACATGTGTGTGTGTGCATTTTTATAACCGTTGTTTTCATCTAACTAATTTAGACAAGAGTGGCTGAATAATAATTTATCAATTGCATGCAATAAATATTCGTTTTTTTCACACAATGTAAATGACGTAACTGAGATGGGGAGACCCATAATTCAGAAACACTCGTCATAAAAACATGCCATGAGTGATAAGACCAGAAGTCCGAACGACTAATGCACATGTTAATTTACAATTCAAACCACTAAGTTATACTCAAGATAGATAAGTTAATAACAGTTATTGGCGCACGCCACGCATGTGCATGTGTATGTGTATGCATAACTAGAAAAAACTTGGTTAAATTATTTTGATACACATGTACGTACATCTAAATGAAACTGCAGTCAATAGATATTAATTTACCCTTTGCACGCGTCAGACAAATTATTATTTATAAATATTGTATTATTAGAATATTTCCAATGGGTAGGGTGGGGGTGTAAACAGAAAATTAAGGTTGAAATCACTATTTGTTTTAAAATCAAATGAATAGTTAGAGATGAAATTTGAAGGCTATATTCATAATTGTTTATTCATTTCTTGAATAAAAGCCCAATAATTAGTCAATCTTAATCTGATGTTCTTAATCTTTTACTGGAGCTAGATTCAGTTACCAATTCATGCAATTACCTTTTCTTTCCATTAGCTAGTGCAGTATTCCAAATCGGACCTAAAGATTTTTCAACAGCTGTTTCATTCATAATATCATCTCTAGATTTAATTTCTATAGATTCCCTAATCAATCTCGTCACCCTATTACGACTACATATTGCTATGCGTTTGCATTCCTCCCAGTCGATAGTATGCCCAGTCTCCACTACATGACGAGCAAGATCTGATTTAGCAATATGTCCATACTTACACGCAGTTTTATGTTCACCTCTTCTTACTTTGATTGGACGCATGGTCTCACCAACATACTTGAGACTACAATCATTGCATGGGATCTCATACACTCCTGAAGTGTCTAAGGGTTCAATCTTTTCTTTTTGGTTAGGGAGTATAGTGCCTAGTGTAAGGGGCTGTCTTAAAACGGTCCTTATATTGTATTTTAAAGCTATTGATTTCACTTTCCTACTTAATATAGAGTCCGGTAATACCATGATCTTCCGCTCTTCCTTCTCCTTATCTGCTTTTATGTATCTCAAACTAGGATTAAATTTCTTCACCATGTCCCTCATTGTTGTATCTAATAAATGAGGAGGGTAACCATTAGTCTTAAATATATCGCGTAGTCTGTCTAATTCTAACTTCCTATGCTTTATATCTGTTAACTTGAGACTTCTTAATGTTAATGACTTTAAGATCCCGACTTTCATACGAAACGGGTGATTGGACTTGAAATTAAGAAGGATTCCTGAATAAGTATCCTTCCTATAAATATCTCTTCCCAATTTCAGACCATTTCTAATTAATTTGACATCTAAAAATGGTAATTCACCTGACGATTCCCTTTCTAAGGTAAATTGTAGTTCGCTCATTCGATTAGCTAAATTTAAGAAATTTACCAATTCATTGTCACCATGGTTCCAGATCAGTAATATATCATCCAAGAAACGTAGGTACAGTTTTGGTTTCAATGGAGTCTTATCCAACAGATTATTTTCCAAATAATGCATAAAGATATTGGCTATTGGGACCGACAAAGGTTGTCCCATTGGAACGCCTCTAATTTGTTTATAAAATTCCTTACGAAATTTAAAATAAGTGGAGGACATACAAATACACATCATCTCCATGACGTGTCCTAACGTCATTTTGCTTCCTTCTAATATTAATGGGTGATCAACTAGGAAACGTCTAAAACAATCCAGAGCCTCAGGTACCGGTATATTTGTGTACATAGATACTACATCTAAGCTTACTAATCTATCCTTTTCATCTAGTACACATTTATCAACAATTTCAACCAAATGATATGAGTTAAGCAAGGTATGTTCTAAGAAATAGGAATATTTTCTTATTCTATGGCACAAAAACTTTGAAATTTTATATGTTGGGGAGTGTTGTACATTCACTATAATTCTTAAAGGATTACCCGGCTTATGCACTTTAACTAAACCATAAACTCTGGGTGCAACCGTATCTCTTTGAATGAGAGTGTTACCATGCGTCGAATCCAATTCTTCATTAGCAATCATTTTATTGATTAATAATTTTACTTGCCCTTGTAATTTATCAGTAGGGTCTTTTGTTATTTTAGTGTATACTTCAGCATTACTTAACTGTTCTATCATTTTATTGTTATAATCAGATTGATTCATCAGAACTGTAGCTCCTCCTTTATCCGCCTTAAGACATATAACATTATTTGATACTAAATCTTTTCTGAGACGTTTAATTTCATAATTAGGCTTAACTTTATCCTCTTTGTGTGTTAAAACCATTGAGGCAACGTCTAATTCAAATTTCACCCTATCATTATCCGAAAGAAGCTTTGCCGTTTTGACAGCCTCAGTAATTAATTCGTTTCTAACCGATCTTTCATTAGGAATAGCCATGTTTAAACCACGGTTAAGTAGTTCAACTTGATCCTTCTTAAGATTTAATGTTGATAGATTTACTATTCTATTAGTCCCGATTAAATTATCACTTTCTTGGGGTCTATAAATTCCCAAGTCAGCTAATTTTTTATCATGTCTAATTCTTACTTTTTTATTTCTCTATTACGGGCTTTATCACTGAAATCCTCAATGCATTTAAAATCATCTGCGTGCAAAAGAGAAGTTAACATCGATCTTAGTTTAGTTTTTTTCTTAATAAGTATAATCTTACGTTTAACTAAATCACGAATCAAAGTTTTTATAATATTTATACAAAGGTCATGCTTAAGAGACATGGCATATTCATTTAACTTAAAATTTAATTTATAACGAAACATTTAGGAAACAAATCACCTTTTAAACAAATACTTAAAAAGGAAATATTTGACACTTGCCTCACGATTTGTTGTTTCATTAACGTATATTTATTATACCATTTAACGGTATTACTGCTATAGTTCCATGTTAAATGTTTCTTGAAGGAATGTTTTTTGTGCGGTACTGAATTAATTTCGGTATATGCTCCGAAATGTGTGAAATCAAATTTCTACTGCATCTACCTTAATATAATAATCTATGAGCACAATTTCATATGTAGAAAAGGCGGAGCGAAATCGCGTCTCTATAATTTGCAATGCAATTATTTAATATCATAATTTGGCATAAATTTTTCTCTTATATAAATTTATGTATAAACTAACTCGATACTTTTTAACATTAATTACTTGCTCGGGTGGTGGTAACAATTCTTTAAATCAAATTTGCGAGCTTGAAGTTAACACAAATCTCATTGTATTTAACCAGTCGTCAAACAACATAACAAAACTACCGCCAGCCGCAAGGCACTGACGCGATTCGATCTTCCATGATCATCATCAGAGTACGATGGGAAACTGGCTAGCGAGGATCAAACCGCATTGCATATATATGTAAATCAAAATTAGTCATGCGGCTCTCACCTCTAGCAATCTCGCATACATTGTACGTGATTGGAAATTTTGACTGCACAGTTTCTATGCAGTCACGAACATTGGCTGCTTGTAGCTTTCGTCACACACACACATATATCAACAATCCAATAAAAAAATAATTGATTTTGGGAGTGGTGGTAACTATTCGTTAAATCAAGTTTGCGAGCTTGAAGTAAACACGAATCTCATTTTATTTAACAAGTCGTCGACCAATTTAGCGTAGTGCGAAAGAATAACTCGATTCTCTGTTTGCTAATATACCATTACATGTGTCACTTCATAAAATCCAAGAAAATATAAATAATATTAATTAACAGAATTTCATTTTCGTCTAAAAAATATGAGAAAATATATGTTTTTACGCACATAGGCTTAAAAAATCTTCAGACTATACAGTTGAAATAGATAGTTCTCCCGATAAATGTTACACTTCCACAAAATTTCTGATCCAGTGCTTCTGTTGTGCCAGTCGTCCAACTAAATTGCTTCACCGGCCCAGTTCAGAGGATACCTAATCGTTCTTCTGAGAAGGAGGCTGAACAAATACAATCGGAGTTATCAGAGAAGATGTAAGAGGAAGGTTTCATAAATTATTGAACAGACAGGATGCTTTGGTGCTTCAATTTTTCACTTCATTTCACTCAGCAGTCCTGGGCACAAACCAAACCGAGTTCAATTGTAGATCGTACAGAACTTGCAAAATTTACTAGTCAACAAAAACGAAAGAAGTAGTAGCACTGTCCCACAGAGTGGGCGCTTATTCACTAATAGCAATTAGGAGTCTGCCCAGTGCCTCTAGCGAACTGTATAGGTTTCCAATTTTCCGGCATGGCATTAATTTCTGTCAGTTCTCAAATTGTCTTCAATGCCGCGTTTTGCGTACGCTGGTAATAGTTGTACACGGGCAGTTACACAAAGATCTGATTCTTCACACTTTCCGATTTTGTTTTGTCTTTGATCGAGTTGAATTCTTCTTTTTTCAACTGAAAATGTGGTTCTATCACATCTTTGTTTACTGGCGACGTTTCGGTGCCTACTTTCCAGCACCATCCTCAGGCAACACAAACACTGATCACAATAGTAGATTTAAGCAAATGTGGTAACCTCGTTCCAAAACCATTCTATTTATATATAATTGACTCAACACTATTTTTAATCATAGAATTTGTCTCAGTAACTAAACTCAATATATAACTATTTATAATTAGCAGACCAATCATTACCTCACCTATCTCAAATTCCCGGTATACGTAATCTCATCTCGTATGCAGAATATTGTAAGGGAGAGAGACAGTATCGAACCTTTTGTTATTTGTTATAACTGTATTGCTACTATGCCACGGTAATCAAAATTCAAAATGATAAAAAACTAAAACCTTGAATGTCATATATTGTATTTTATTTAAAGCCGGGAACTCTAATGTATACAATGGTGTATGAGGTATTGCGCACATAGCAACAAATTAGTTCAAATATGGAGCAGCAAGTTTCGTAGATGGATGGAGAGTGAATGTCATAGCGACGCTTAGGTGAAAGATTAAAGAGAGAAAGAGAGAGATAGTATGGACAACTAACGTTTTTCAAAAAACTAATCGTAAGCACAATGTGAAGTTAATCAACTCATAGAAATAATTGCATAAGACTATTTGCTCATATGACTAAAATAATTCATTATATCTATATACATATATATCTAAATATAATATCGTAACACCTTTATATATATATATATATATATATATATATATATATATATATATATATATATAGCAACAGTGTGGATCCAATATCTATAATCCTATATATATATATATATATATATATATATATATATATATATATACGTTTCAATACTTCTAATAAATTCTTATTTTTCTCTTTTCTTGCTGTTTTTTGACCAATTAATCAAATTGTATATTTATTTATTCACACCTTATATAAATATATAAAATACATATAAATATGTATAAAAACATATATATAAATATAAGCAACAGTGTGAGTTAAATGTCTTGTATATATAATATATATATATATATATATATTTATATATATATATATTATTATTATTATTTTTTTTAAACATCTTAAATAAATATTTAATTTTAATGGTAATGTATAAAATGTTTTATGCCCGTTTTACATATATATAATAAACCTATTAATGTACCGATAGTCCTATCTATATATCCGTCTATCTATCACATTTTGAAGTTCTCTTAAATGGATATCTTATAGCTGTTAATAATGAATAACTTCTCTAGGGCTAATGTATTATTCATTTATTAATATATTCATAATTTACATAAATATATAAAATATAAGCAACAGTCTCTTATCTAATGTCCCATCTACTAACCATTGCTAAATCTGTATACCCTCTTCTGGGACATTATTATTGAGAAAGATAAGTATATAGGAATTGATATTGGTACAGTTCATTCACAATCAGTTCTCTGTAATCGAGGCTTTTTACTTAGGTTCCCACTTAATTCAGATTCCGCAGCCTCCCGTTTTCTGACCGTAGAAAATGCTTCATTAAATATTGGGCCCAATGATTTTTCTACCGATGTTACATTCATTACACCTTTTCCTGATTTTATTTCAATTGACTCTCTAATTAGTCTAGTTAATCTGTTGCGGTTGCATAACGCGATGCGTTTACATCCTTCCCAGTCTATTTCATGACCCGTTTCCTTCAAATGCCTAGCTAGGTCTGATCTTTGAATGTGTCCATATTTGCAGGCTGTCTTGTGTTCACCTCTACGAACCTTTATAGGTCGCATGGTTTCGCCTATATACCTGAGATTACATTCTTTGCATGGTATCGCATATACTCCTGATGTCTCGAGTGGTTCTACTCTTTCTTTTTGGTTAGGTAGTTTATTGCCTATAGTAAGCGATTGTCTTAAAACTGTTTTAATATTGTATTTAGCTGCTATTATTCTAATTTTCCTGCTCAATTTTGAATCAGGTAATACCATAATTTTGTGCCTATCTGGTTCTGTTTCCTTCTTTACTTTGTTTATTATATTATTATTAAATCTCTGTAACATCTCATCTAATAATCTATCTATTATACTTGACGGATAGCCATTTAGTTCGAATATTTCCCTTAATCTCCTCATTTCCTTTTCTCTATTTTCTATATCCACTATTCTAAGACTCCTTAATATCATGGATTTAAGAATGCCTTTTTTCATTCCATATGGGTGATTTGATAAGAAATTAAGAAGTAGTCCTGAATAAGTCTCTTTTCTAAAAATATCTCTTTCCAATCTGGAACCATTCCGTTTTATTTCTTTACATCCAAAAAGGGTAATTCATCATTATTCTCTTTCTCCAATGTAAACTTTAATTCACCTAATTGGTTGGCTAATTCGAGGAATTTATTTAACTCATTATCACCATGATTCCAAATTATAAACATATCATCCAGGAATCTTACATACAAGTTTGGCTTGAGAGGAGATTATAACAACAGATTTTTTTCAAAATAGTGCATAAAAATATTAGCAACCGGGACTGATAGTGGTTCCGTCGTAAAGTCCATCCCCTCCTCAACGTGGTACGACGGTGTCAACCATGTCTCGATGGCCAATCGTACATGGGCTAACGGGGCTATGGCGGTGGTGTCACCAGGGCGTGGTGGATTTCCGACCGGCAATCGGATCTCCTATAAATACCACATGAGCCCGACGACGGCACCATGACTCGGCGTGTGTTCCCAGCCACAAAAGGGTTCAACAGCCACAGGATTACATGGACTCCTGGACAGTACCCCGTACTTCCGAATGGCGAATAGGCTCTCAACAGCCACCGGCAACCATGCAACTTACTGCTGCCTTGCAGACTGCGCTTGGATGTGCAAAGGCTAAAGGTGCGTCCTCGATCAAAAAGCCGAGTGGTGAGGGGACACCACTTGTACCAAATTCCCAAGAAACTCCATGGAAATTTGAGCCGGCTTATCCTCCAAAAGGAGTTAGCCGCAGTAAAGTAAAGTAAAGTACTGATAGTGGTTGTCCCATAGGGACACCTTTAACTTGTTTATAAAATTCATTTCTGAATCTAAAGTAGGTGGAGGACATAGAAATATTAAAGATTTCCATAATACTACTTAACAACATTTTACTACCTTCTATTATCTCTGGGAACTCTGTTAAACAACGCTTCACACTTTCTAATGCTGCTTGTACCGGGACATTAGTATACATCGGTACAGCGTTCAGGCTAGTGTAACGACACAAATCAATGGCCGACATATTGCGTAAATTAAATTCAAATTTATTTACGTTGCACCAATGAGAAAAAAGCGAAATTGCCGTTTAACCACGTTTAACCAATAGTGTGCAAGTAGACATATTGCATGTTATTTAAGCACGGTAATTTACCATGCAAGTCAGTTGTGGAATTTGCATTCTACCTGCTTCACGCGTGTGCGTTCTGTCGGCTATCAATACCTACGCTGGTGATTTGATAGTTTCACCAACAACTAACTACATCCGTGATTCATCTTGTTGCGGTATACCGGAGAGACGAGCCAATTAAGTGCAGAACCTGCAGGAGGCCATCCACATCGTGAGTACAGCTCAACCACGGGAGGGACAACTCAACGAGAGTCGACCCCAGGCTCTAGGACATCTTCAAACTCTGAAGACTTCAAGAGAACGTATTACGAGGCCCTCTTATGGGCCCCCATATCAGTAACTAATCTCTATTCAGAGCACCTTAACCGAGTTTGTAATGTCGTACGGCATTTACTTGAAGCCGGGGCGTTTACAAAATTGGCGACCGCGCCAGGATACTGATTATTGTTCTGATTTTTTTGGTATAAATAAATTTGACTTCCTTTTTCATCTATTTGGGATAAAAATCGATTAACATTTGCGTTTTTCTCTACCGTGATCGTGGTTTTCTGGAATTCTGTTGGGTATATATATTTGTGGATTTGTGAATTTTTTTGGGGGGTATAATAATAATAAACGGAGCCTCTGTTCGTCTTTCCTACGTACAAAACGGCAACGTACGTACTGTTCTGCGCTCATTCCACTGTGGAAAATAATAATACATTGGCATCAAAGGCCGACGGGGCCTCTGTTCATCTTTCCTACGTACAAAAACGTGCTTTTGTTCTGCGCTCATTCAACTGTGGAAGCTGTTTGTGGGTAAGCGTTTCCTTAAAGTATATTTATACATTTTCATATTGCTTATAAATTTATGCTTTTAAGATCCCGTAAGAATGTTAAAATGTCAGGTCCAATTTTAGACATTGATGTTCCTGTTTGGGATGGAGATAGTGAGCTATTCTTTATGCGCGTAGACTCCGCTTTCTCCCCGTTTCCAGATTATGACAGTCATCAAAAACTGTCAAAGGTTTTTGCTAAACTACCTTCTGAATTGCAGTGACGGATTTATCCTAAGCTTGAGGCCATTAGAAAGCTACCTAATCCCATTTTGGGCCTACAAAACGAGGTAGAATCCTTGCTTGGACCCATGGAAACTGAGAAGATAATAAACAAATATGCGCAGTTAGATATGCCAAATCTTGGCCCCATCGAAATACTGAGGGAATTACGGAAACGTTGGTATAAAACCAACATTTCTGATCATGAGGTTGTTTTTATAAACAATCTTCCCCAAACATTAAAACTCTTTGCCAGACAGCTCCCCAACACTCTCTCTATAGATGACTTATCTGAGAGATGTGAGATAGAATATAGGGTTTTGGAACCCAAAGTGAATCCATCATCCTTTTCTTCACCCCCGCAAGATGATAGACTCTCCTCTTTAGAGAGAACAGTGGCGAACATGGCCAAAGTTCTAGAAGGATTGGCCATTACCAAATCCGAGATAAATCAAGTGAATGCTCGACCAAAATTCGTTTCCAAGTCAAATTATAATGGTAGGCGGCGATCGAGATCTCCGCAATCCTTTAATAAATATGCTCCAAAGAACTGGTGTTATAACCACCAGAAGTTTTTTTGAATTTTGATTACCGTGGCATAGTAGCAATACAGTTATAACAAATAACAAAAGGTTCGATACTGTCTCTCTCCCTTACAATATTCTGCATACGAGATGAGATTACGTATACCGGGAATTTGAGATAGGTGAGGTAATGATTGGTCTGCTAATTATAAATAGTTATATATTGAGTTTAGTTACTGAGACAAGTTCTATGATTAAAAATAGTGTTGAGTCAATTATATATAAATAGAATGGTTTTGGAACGAGGTTACCACATTTGCTTAAATCTGCTATTGTGATCAGTGTTGTGTTGCCTGAGGATGGTGCTGGAAAGTAGGCACCAAAACGTCGCCAGTAAACAAAGATGTGATAGAACCGCATTTTCAGTTGAAAAAAGAAGAATTCAACCCGATCAAAGACAAAACAAAATCGGAAAGTGTGAAGAATCGGATCTTTGTGTAACTGCCCGTGTACAACTATTACCCGCGTACGCAAAACGCGGCATTGAACAAATCGAATTGTACACACCGCAACAAAATTTCAAAAAGTATATAACAGTCTTTAAAGTTTTTATGTAGTAGAGAAAACCTTTTGAACTCATAACTTTCCCTCAAAACAATTTGATTCCAAACAAAAAACTAGAAGACCTTGACTTAAGAATGATTCACGACCAGGGTAAACAATGAGGTGGTATTATATGCCAACGTCGATTTACTGTATTCCCAAAATAATAAATCAAAAGATACAGAATTTATTGTATTTATGCCAAAGGTTTTGTGATGTAACAACAAGTCTAGAAAACAGTACTGTTCTCAGGATCCTGGTGCGGTCGACAATTTGTAAACGCTCCGGCTTCAAGTAAATGCCGTGCGACGTTAGAATATAGTTAAGTGTCGTGGAGGCTGAGAGACGGTCACAGTTTGAGGCCCTTATTAGGACCGGTAATTGCTTTCTCCGGCAAATGACGAGGAATTTGGGTAGTGTAGCAGTGTCTAGAAAAACTCCTAGACACTTGAGACCGCTCTGGTTGACTGGCTGGTTTTCCTTCTTTTGTGTCGTCGGAATCAGAGGGCGAGAGTCTGTGTGAAGGTTCAGAATTTTCTTGTTGGGGATCTGCAACAACGTCGGGGTGACTGACACACTTAGACGTCCAATAAATAGATTATCGATCCATTGGTTATACAGCAGAAATAATGCTAATCCAGAAGTCAGAGTGGTCAAACAGTCAATGTGACACGAGACAACAGCACACGTAGTGCACACCAGAAATTTAACGTACTTATTACAAGCCTGGTAAATGCACTATGTTCATATAAAGTTGAAAACGAAAGCTCGCACGTCATTGGTTAACGGCATATTTCGCTTCTTTTAATTGGTGTCGCGTAAATTAAATTTGAATTTCATTCAGGAAATATGTCGGCGAATTGTTCATGAGCCGTTACAGTGTCAACCATGAAGATGGGACTGCAAATGAAGTCTCGAAAAATCGGGAAAAAATTAGAAATTCTGGTGCAAACCTCATTTTCAGACAAGTGGCTTCCAAGTGAAGGGAACAGTGAGAACTCACCAATCAAAGACAAACAAAATCAATGCACCTGTGTATGGAAATGATTTAAGATTTTACTGACATACGAATGCTATTAATTTTACCGAACAGGAAAAATGTGTATTCAAAACAAAAACGAAGGATAGCGCTGTCCGAGTTACATAAACATTTAAATAGTGTAATGTTTCGTGCCGGAGTCTGGACAAACAGAATTGACGGCTTTCTGACACTAACAGTTGTGACATCCTGGCGCCAGGCACCTCATTGAGACTTTGCAATCGCGATTGTTTTGGCCTGGCATGCTCAAAGAAATTCGCAGATACTGTCAAAATTGCACTGTATGTCATCGTTATTAAACGCTAAATAGAGAAAATGTGACCCAGATTGCTTTTAAATTCCCTGCACGGAACCAGTTTCGGCATATCGACTTGGAAGGTTCATTGACGGTGGCTTGTGTTTGGATAGCCATTATGTTTTCCACGGTCGGTAGTTTTACCTGATGGGTATAGGTTGTACGACTGAAGAAAATCTCAAAAGTGTAGATTTTAAGGTGTTTAGAAGAGTAATAACTCAGTGGATTTGGTGCACTACAAGTTATTATTACCAACCCTGGTGCACTGCTCTAGTCGAGATAATTCAATGAGCGGTGCAAAGAACTTGGCTTATAACATACCCGCGCAGCTACTTACCACCCGCAGACCAACGCGAGGGTTGAGGGAGCACACCGAACGATGAACTATGTATTCCTATGTTGGATCTACGGGACCCTGAGATCCAGAAGAAACAGATACTATTTGCGAATTACTGTATCAATAGCTAAAGGATTCGCTTCATCAACCATGGACTCTGGAGGGCATGTCAGACTGCCAGGTGAACGCACTATCCCATGATTCCATGATCGATGCAACATAGCGGATATACAAGAGCGCCTAAAACCTTTAACTGAATATGTAGGCGCTACATAGCGATAAACCTATGAAAGACGACCTACACGAACTCGCCTTAGCTTCGACGGCTATGGTCACGAAGGTCGAGCCTATGGCAATGCAGGCTTTCAATGATGGTCCTATTTTATAAAAAGTGGAGTCGCAGAGCACAATAAAGTTTTTGTTAACATGCACGACAAACCACGAACTGTCTTACTTGATATTTTAAGTAGGATACCTATGCCTATTTCTCAGGGGGGTAAATTTAGCTAAATCCATATCTGTTCCCAAGAACGCTCTAATTGTCTTATGAAGTGCTGGCATAAATACAACAAAATGTCCTCGCAGAAGTGCACAAAATTAGATGAAGCAGGAATCAGAATATTAGAAGCTGCCTTCGAGCCGCAAAAGTTAATATAAAATAATAAATATATGTATTACGTTTTACTAAATAGGCAGCTTTATACTAACAAACAAATATATATTTTAATAAAAAATAAAGCCTTTGCTTTATGTTGAACAAAACGGCTTCTAACGTATTGGAAAATTTGGTGTAGTTTAGCACAAATTAATACTTTTACTGTAGAGTTATAAATAATTAAGTCCCGGTTAGACGATACACTTATAATAATTTATGAGAGAATCCGCATGAACAACCCAAACAATATAGGTGAAGTCAACACAAGTGCTGAACCTGAGTAACCCAAGAACCACACTTGCTGACAAATCTGAATTATTTCAAGATTAAAATGTAATCGACATTCTACGGCTTTTGAAATATTGTCTGCATAGGTCAACGCAGTTGATGTTCGGAAATCGCCTATATAATTACATCATCAAACTTCACTGTATTACATGATCAGGCATATACACCTTTGGTGCGCTATGCAGCATAAATAGTATCCATGTGAATTACTGATAATGGTACAAATAAGAATAAAACGCCAAAATTTAGGTTAAGCACAGAAAATTACTTGATTCACGCTAGCCCTAGGAACAGATCGCGCAGCAATGCTATGGTACGCTAGACGGGATTGTTCACCGCATTTAACTTCTGGAAATCAACCGTTGGTCGTAGCGAGCTATCCTTTTGTGTAGCTCAAAAAATCCGATCTCGAAAAACACCAGCCAATGTAATCTCTTTCTTTGCCTGAGTCTTTGACGCTGGTTTCTTTAGAAGAGCATTACATACGCTTGGTGGATCATATCAGTCGCTTAATTCTAACCAAGAGTTTAATGCGATCGCCCGTGGCAGAGCAAACATGTAACAAGCATATAGGGTTGTACTGAATTCAAAATTCTTTCCACCATGCGAGCAGTTGACCTTTTTCACTCAGTACCAGAATGCTGCATAATGACTGCGTGGACCTCGTAATTATCAGCCTCAAAATGAATATGTTTTATAGCAATACATATTAATAACCTACTTTCTAATATAATCTATATAAAATGGGGCTCTCTGAACATTAATTAATTTAAAAAGCATAGAATAGTTATCACATGTTAATTTATTTCTGCACTATTCACCCGCAGCCATCATCACCGCGCCAGCAGCTTCACACAAATTTGCTCTCGTAACGGCCAATTCATTGATAAGAACAAAACACCGTATGTCGTATCCAATTGCATAATCACAGGCGGGCATTGTGTTATTCTTAAAATTCAACTTTAATTGAAATCCTTACTTGTGGCAACGTATCTCAGAATTCTTTTTCTTTGCGGGCCATCTTATTTTTAACAGACTGCATGATGGACTGCCGCTTCCTTTCGGTATACCCATAATTCTGAGCACTCAAATGAACTTCTTCTGAAGATTACTTCGGCTATAAATTTTCGTGAGGTAGCGGACTCCCAAACATCTTTACTTACGTTGCTGCCTATGAAACGATTCATTGAATATAGTTGGTGGTGTCTTTAAATTTTGAGTCTGCTTCCAGTTCATTGTTTGATGCCGCATTTTGCAAACGATTTATATGTCTCAAAGAAATCACAGAATACATAAATGTAGCAATAGCCACCTTTGAGACTAAGAACGAACCAAGTGTCCTATATAGGGATGGTATTATTTCAACAATAAGTCCTCGCAGAAGCGACCGTATTAGAATTAAGCAGTCAGAACAATGATAAAAGCAGACTTCTAAAGTGAACATAAAATAATTAATATTTGTAAATTTGTTTTACTAAATCGATGCTTTTAATCCTATATATACTTGATTAAAAATAAAGCATGTGTGTGGAATTAACAAATGACTTCTGATTGGTTGGAAAAGTTGATTAAAGTACGGAATAAACAAATGAACCATTTAACTGCAGAATTAGGTACAATTAAATCTCGACTGGATGATACATTAATAATAAATTCTGATGGAATCCGCATAGACGACCCAATATAGGTGGACACATTCCTCGTTGTTGTAATGTGGTATATCGTTGGCGTCTTTGCCATCAGTTTAGAGATTTTTATATATCAGGTGACGCGCAGCTAATAATAAATTAGTTCAAATATGACCAGAAGGATAAAACAGAGCTACCATGAACGAAACGTATAATCTAAATCATATTTGTTTTGTGTATATACTCATCAGTAGGTGCCGGTAATACGCCCTTTTTCCACTATATACGTAGTTGTGAATTTTGGGAATATAAGACGGTACAATTTCCTAAGATTTTAATGTAGAATTTGTTATTTTCTTATAAACATCAAGGTATTCTCGACAGATGACTATATTTGATGTAGTCAAACCTCATTAACATGAGTGCCTCATGCGATTACAAGCCAGAGAAATGATGCCTCCGAAGAATTACTCCCGCTCACACAGGGACTTCAATTTTGTCGAACCATGACAGTAGCCTTTCCACATATATGTATGCAAGCATGGGCTGAAATTCTGATTAAAGCCGGAAATGACTGGTCGATTCGGATGCAAACCCTGGCAAAGATGTTTTCTGTCTTCTAGGCTCTGTCGTCATTATAATGTTGCCATTGTTAGACTGGTCATTTATGCAGTTCATTCAACCTTCATAATTAAGTTTTAATCCAGTCTCAGCTCTGAAACTAAGATATTCATTTGTGTTTACTGTGGCAATATCCACCTTTTAGACAAATAATGAAAAAAGAGTCTTATCTAGGGCAGACATTATTTCAACAGCAATTCCTCGCAGTAGCGCTCGTATAAGAATGAAGCAGTCAGCCAAATGATAAAAGCAGACTTCGAGCCGAAGTGGAAATAAATTAATTAATATTTTTAAATTTGTTTTTTAAATCGATGCTTTTTATGCGAGCAAAATTCTATATACAATTGCGTAAAAATAAAGCATATTTCGTACATTTAAAATGGCTTCTGATGGGTTGGAAACGTTAATTCAAGAAATGACTTATGAAATGAATAATTTAACTGCAGAATTACACATAACTAAGTCTCGTCTGGACGATACGCTGATAATAAAGACAGACGACATCCGAGTGCATGGCCAATCCAATATAGGTGGACACAACACTACCACAGTCATTGAATTTTTTTGCGAGACAGATCCCCAACCCTCTCTTTTTATAGATGACTTATCAGAAAGGTGCGAATTAGAATTTAGGATTATTGAACCTATGTTAAATTCGTCACCGTTTTGTCCTTCCCCGCAGGATTGTAGGATCACTAACAGCTAAATTTCTAAAAGGATTAGCCAAAGAAAAATCGGAGCTGAATAAATTAAGCGCACGACCTACTTTTTTAGCCCAGACACGAAATAATAATAGGCGATCTAGATACCCGAAATCTTTTAATAAATACACCCAAAGAACTGGTGCTATAATCAACATAAGTTTTTTTATTCCTGTCAAGACTCTCTCGGCCGTTCGGCACAATTTGAGCTGCAGAAAATATTGGTGATCTTTTACTACTATTCAAGTTCCTTCTCGGCCTTTCAAGACAACTTTAACCGTTATGTAGGCCCCTGCGTAGTCGAAAAGGACTTAGCAAGAACTTCATCATTTCATAGTCATCTGAAGACGAGGAATTACTTCGACTCGCCTTCAACTCGTTAGCAAATGCTACAAATCTAACGCATCGTGATTCAGTAGCCCTTTACTCCACCAAGTTCGTATGCCATCTCTGGGAAGGCTTACCTATTGTTTACTGCACGGGTACGCAACCCATTAAGCCAGTTATGCCGACCAGCCTTTAGAGAAATGTTTTCGGCTAAATTCACTTAATTTCTCACCCAAGAAGCAAGGCGACTATCCAACTTTTTACAGGTCGTTTCTGGGGTCAGAGGCTCAGGCAGAACGCTAAATGATGGGTCTCCGAGTGTTCCATTTGCCAGAAAAGCAAGATAACACTGCACACTCGGTCTAAGTTTCAACAATTCCAAACCACTTCACGCCTAGTCATTGTTCACATCGACATAATTCATCTGACAAAGGTTCAAGGTTTCAGCTACCTGTTAACTTTGATTGATAGATTTACACGATGGCCTGTGGCAATACCTCTTGGCACCATTTCTGCTGACGAAGTCACTAACGGTTTTATCTCTGCATGGATATTTCATTATGGTCTTCCAACTGAGGTCATCACTGATAGATGCTCTTGCTTCTCATCGGACCGTTTCAAAAAAACCTTGCTGTTCGTGGTATTCACCTTACGCCAGACGATTGCCTTCCATCCCCAATCTAACGGAATTGTACAGAGAATGCTTAGAGAACTCAAAGCTGCTTTAGTATCCTTGTCCATTAATGGCATCTTGGTAGATGAACTACCTTTAGTTCTACTTGCCATGCGTTCCCGTGCTCGTGAATCTATTAAAACGTCTGCGTCACAACTCTTGTGTGGCATGAATCTATGCCTGCCTAGTCAGCTCCCACGTATACTACCCGCACAGGATGACTCACAAAACAAAACTACCTGCCTCCGACTTCATTTCAGTTTCATATTTGAACAGTAGCCGATACATATGCCTCGTCCAGTCTTCGTTCACCCGCAGCTCCACAGCTGAAAGAGAGTACTTGTTCGCAACGACACTGCTGTTACACCACTACAACCCAAGAACCGCGGGCATTACCCGATTTTGTTCAGAGAGCCAAAATAGTTCATTATCATGCAAGATGCCACACCTATATTGGCAAGTATAGACAGGTTGAAACCGTTTATCGAACCGTCTGATCTTGGAAACATACAATCTTCTACACGCTTCTCAGGCTCTTTCTGCCTACAATCTCAACCTAACAGAAGATTGCTTTACATAAGGCATAACTGTTCATTTTCCGTTATTCTACGTATCAAATGTTAACGATTTGCGCATCACTTGCGTCCTATTGCACGCGACGTGATCTCTATGGTTCCACTTAATACATAAATTTTCTCAAACGCCTTTGTCTCAGGTGGTATAACCAGCTGTTCTTAGAAATTGTGCAGTATTTTTTAACGGTCCTTCGGTATTATGTCATCACTGCGTCAATTTCTGAGTACACATTTTTTTCTCTGCCATTTTTTACATCTATATTTTTATATTTTACTGTTGCAACTTATGGATCTCACACGAGCTTACACTGCCTATTTTTGTATGACCATATATTTATATCTAAAGTCTTGTTTAACAACAATAAGTAATCATTGGCTGCACATTAAGGTACAAGCTATTATCATGCTTATCTCAACTTCAGCAGTTACACAGTACACATTCACTACAAATATCATGGCCACAACGTCGAGTACACACCAGCTCCTTTGGTCGTATTCGAATTTATTGACGGTAATCCAGCCGGCCAGGTTTTAATTTAAACATGGCAACTTCAATGGCAACCCACATTGCAATTTTCAAGCTGCAGCTCTCAAAACCTCACACTACTTTATTTCGCTAACAATTTTTGTAGCACTTCCTAGTGGTTATTTGGCATCACACCATTGTTGAAGCAACCAAAATACATGCACTTGCCCAGCGTTAACATACCTTTTGATTAGCTGTTGGCAGAACAATAACCAGTTGCTTAACAGTGTTGGAACTCTGCCCTATATTACTAATCAATCCTAGCCGAGAGGATATTTTTCTTTTTTAACTTTTCTTTTTCTCAGAGAGAAAAGTGATAAAACGGTTCAGATTAATTGGCCGATATATTGCATAAATAAAATTCAAAATTTATTACGCGATACCAGTTAAAACAAGCAAAATTTGCTGTTAATCAATGATGTGCGACCTTAAGCCTGCACAAGCGTATGAGTACGATGCATTTAAAATGCAGTACACTCGGCAATTATGTTCTGCGCACTACGGGTGTTTGCTGTAGCTCTCTCCATTTGACTGACTATCTACTTTGTCATCTGGTCTTGCGTTTACCACGCTGTGTCATCTCGTGGCTTAGACTTCATTCACGCCAATATTCTTGTTGCTACAAAACTATTCATACGTAATCGATTACCTATTACCTGATTTTCGGATTGCGTACCGAAATATTTGAATCCACTGTCATCATGATTTTTGCAAATATTTCGACCTCCAGGTACGGAGGTCTTTTTCAATGCCAAACACATCACACACTTAGTTGACAATCAATATGTCAAGTGGAAATATTAATTTAAACCGCCTCATTTATACTTGTTTTTAGATCTCTTAAGCATAACGTTTTTTTATTATAAAAATGTTAGGAAAGTGTATGTTAAATTGGTTTGTGTATGTGTCTACATGTATACACACTTCGCAATAAGATTACAGTGATTTAATGACAATTACTGAAAACTCACCAGATAAGCGTACGTCATGCTGTGTGTATGTGTTCCCGTTTGTTTTGAATTGAGGAGTAATCATTTAATGCAAGTGTACACTCATCCCAGGAGGTCTAAATATTTGCAAAAATCATAATGACAGTGGATTAAAATATTTCGGTACGCAATCCCAAAATCAGGTAAATTGTTTATTTCCTGTCGCGCAACATGTTTCTTTTAAATGATTATCTATTAATCGGACTTCTACGTGTGACAGCTACCACGGTGTTGCCGCAGATCTTCAACAAGACAATTCTGAGCCTTCGAACTGCATTAAACCTCTCTGTTTTCGACAACGTTACCTATCCCAATTCATTCACAAGAAGGAACACCAGCCAATCGGCCAGAGCATTCAACAAATGTCTTGAGGTACTTCTAGACATTGCAACATTACATATCTTTCTCGGCATTTGCCGGAGATAGCAATTAAGGCCTTAAAAAAGGTCCACCAAAAGTACTGTCTCTCATTATCTACGGCTTGGTTTTCCTATATGTAATGTCGCATGGCTTTTACTTACAGCCGTGGTGTTTACAGCTTATTCAACTTGTCTTATTATATCAAAATTATTGAACTATTCGGTTTTATCTTTTGATTTCGCGAATTACTTAGAAAATGATATTGGAATTACCTTTTGCTTCGTAAATCAAAAGAACAGTTTGTTAGTGAATTGTAACCTGGTATGGATTAAATTTTTACTGTAATTCTGGCAGACGGTTACTTGTAATCTACTTCAGGATTGATTAAAAGTAGAGCCCCTGAGATGCCAGATTCTTGTTTCCAATATGATTGCAATGATTAGCAAATTTAGAACAATTTAATATCTCAGAACTTGTTCAATATCTCGATACAGTATCATTGATTTTTACTGTCATATTAATATAAGTTTTATTACAAAATATTTGTTATAACATAGTGCGTGTGCGCAATCTCACTGATTGCCTCGACGAAACTTTCTGGAAAAGAAAACCTTGAAAACTGAATATACACTATTATTTCCTGATGCAAATTTAAAATCCTTCCCTTAATGTCAATAAGAATAATAATTTGTGACCAATTTAAATAATTTAATTTCAAAATATCCCGCCGTTAATTATCATTCAGGAACTCAGGCAAATCGAAGCCAGAACGCAATCAATAACATATCATACAGCTTGAAATCTCAAGTAGACATTATAATAGTTACAAATACAATTGTAACGACACAAATTAATGGTCGACATATTGCGTAAATTAAATTCAATTTTATTTACGTTGCACCAATGAGAAAAAAGCGAAACTTGCCGTTTTAACCAATAGTGTGCAAGTAGGCATGGCATGCTATTTAAGCACGGTAATTTACCATGCAAGTCAGTTGTGGCATTTGCATTCTACCTGCTTCACGCGTGTGCGTTCTGTCGGCTGTCAATACCTACGCTGGTGATTTGATAGTTTCACCAACAACTAACTACATCCGTGACACATCTTGTTATTGAAAAATTATCAAAACGCCCAACAAATATGCAAATTGAGTCCATCAACAAAAAGAAAGATGAGAGTCTGAGTTTTCGCAGCATTTTTATTGGTCGGGACAAAACGTTTCTCCAACGAAAGTTAATAAACAACCAGGAACGGAAGCAGCCAACCCCTGATCAAGCAACCTCTGAGACCGCAACATCAAAAACGATGTATCATTAATAAATGTTGTGGACAGCGGGGGGAGAGGAAGAATGGCCTCAAAACCTGGGAAACGCATAATGAAGAAGCCAACAAAGCGGAATCAGTAAAAGTTGATTATTGTTTAGATAAGTCGTGTTCCACATTTACCTTATTTTATGCTAACTTTCGAAGTGTTAGGAACAAAAACTTTTTGCTTTGTAATTTTATAATAAGTAATGATTTTGATTTTATAATTTTATCTGAAACCTGGCTTAATAATGACATAGAAAACCATGAATTTGATATTCCTCACTATTCTTTATTTAGAAAAGACAGATCGCTGGATAAAAGAGGTGGAGGAGTACTCATTTATAGTAAATCTGTATTTAAGGCGAAAATTCTACATACTAGTGATGATAATGCTATCATTGATTTCTTATCTATACAATTTGATAATCTGATCTTAACAGCGGTTTACAGACCGCCGTATGCTACTTTATTTGATGATCAAACATTTACTAATTCTTTTCAATCTATCTTTGACTGCCATGGCTATAATGTAGTGGTAGGTGACTTTAATAAGTTACAGGACTGTGAAATAACCAATTTTTTTTCTAACCATGATCTCAAGCAGATTATAAATGAATCAACTAGAGGTTCGCAATGCTTAGATCATGTATACTTAGAAATTGAAATGGTAAAATCGCACAGTTATGATGTTGTCAATTATTTCAAAGAATTGGATCACAAACAAATTATTTTACAATGGAACATCTTGAGTGGCATAACACAGAAACTAAGTTTTGAAAATGCACACGTGCACTGTTCCAGAATCAACTGGAATTTTTTTAGAGAATTAAGTATACAGATTGATTATGAGAGTTTTTATTTCTTGAATACTGATGAATTTGTTTCTTCTGTTTCATCGTTATTATCTATTTTATTTCAGGCAGCTACGTTTACGGACATTATACCGAAACGAATTAATAGGAAACTGTGTAAACTAAGAATTAAACGAGATAATATAATAAAGTGTAGTCTTATTAATAGTATTAAACAAATGAGATTAGATTCCATTGATAAGGAAATTAATTCATCACTGCTAATAATCCGTCAAAGATCAGAACGAATTATTTTGGCCAAAATGAAGAGTAATCCTAGATTAGGATTCAAACTCCTCACAGATTACAGTAAATACAAGGAAAAGTTAAAGCTTATTCTACCTGTGGATAAAACTGAGTATGGATTTCTCTGTGAATTGGAGGAAGTATTTGGCAATTTGATATGCAATCCACAAAATGGGAGAGATTTTATAGAACCATCTGATTCTTTGGGAGACCAGGAACCAGGACTTGTTATTGACAGTGATGAATTGATAAAATTGATGTTAAAAATCAAATCAAAAACACAAAAAGATCACCTTGGTATTTCGATTGATAATTTGCTTCAATTACCTTTAAAATTTATGAATGTACTCTGCAACTTCATAAATATAATTTTAAAGGATGGGAAATTACCAATCGATATACTAACGATAGTGGCTAAGCCGTTGCCAAAGGTAATTAAGCCAACGTGTGCTAGTGATTATAGA
The DNA here is from genome assembly GCA_029291075.1 of Eudiplozoon nipponicum. Taxonomy (NCBI): domain Eukaryota; kingdom Metazoa; phylum Platyhelminthes; class Monogenea; order Mazocraeidea; family Diplozoidae; genus Eudiplozoon; species Eudiplozoon nipponicum. Next base: position 77,127 of record JAQBSW010001497.1, on the reverse strand, counting down.
TTAATCTCTATTATCCCTTCGTTTTTGAAGATAATAGAACGATTGATACTAGATCATTTAGAACGTATGTTACCGGCTGATTTTGACCTATGTCAACATGGCTTTACGAAAGGTAGATCGACAACTACCAATATGCTTTCCATGTGGAAACATGTAATCACATTAGACGAGAATAAGTTAGATGCATTAATTGTATTTATAGATATCTCAAAAGCTTTTGACTCTATATCTTTTGATGCTATTTTGAATGCGATTAGTTTGTTGAATATTGATCCAAATATTTCTAGATTACTTAAATACTATCTATATAATCGACGAATGAGTATTCAAGTAAACGATTTGATATCAAAATCGAAACGAGTAACGAGTGGAGTTCCACAGGGATCAAGCTTGGGGCCAATTTTATTTAAAATTGTATTTGCAAATTTGGAAACTAAGATCCTTAACGGTCGAGTTTGCAAATTCGCTGATGATTTAAAAATAATCTTCCCAATTGATCCAAAGAATGTCGAATTCTCCAAAAATAATGTGACATTAGATTTGTATGATTTGAGTAAATATTTGATCACACTAGGGCTGAGAATAAACAATAAAAAGACGAAAGCTTTAAAAATAGGGAACAGAACAAACTTTAATTATGTTTATTTTCATGATGCTGTTATTAATGATGTGTTTGAGATTAAACTTATGCAAGAAATTAAGGATTTAGGCATAACTATTCAATGTACAGCTTCTGCTGAGAGACATATTGAAAGTATAGTAGGCAGTGCCAAGAAAAGATGGGCACTAATAAATCGAAATATCTTATCAAATGATATAAAACTTCAAATGTATATAATATGGATTAGACCGGTACTAGAATATGCTGTCGCTACTTGGAATCCATTAAAAAAGGTTTGTCTAATAATATAGAAGCTGTACAAAGAAAGGTTGTGAAACATATTAGTCCTATTTCTTGCACTATATACGCCTCTAGATTACAGTTTGTGTCATTGCAATCACTGTGGTTTCGGAGGATGTGTTATTGTATAAAAGTTTTCCATTTGAACCAGTGGACTGGTGCCTATATGACTCCGATAAGAAAGAGTCATGAAGTTGGAACTAGATCTGGACATTTGGCAATATCTCCTCCTTTGGTGGGGAATGTAGCGAGCAAGTTATTCTCTTTCTCGAAAATCTACAAAATTTACAACCAATTGCCGAAGGGGCTTAGAGAAATGCCTCCATCTAAGATGTCTTTTAAAACTTTATCTACTGAACTTGAAAAAGTCTGCAATTCTGCTGATATTTGTTATTCTTTTGATTATGATAATACTTTCTCATGGTTGAATAAAAGACAAGGATAATTGTTATCGAAAACAGATTTTCTAGAGATTTTTATTTCCAAGTTTTGTATTGTTATAATTGAAATATTATGCACTATTTCTTCTAATTAGTTAACATTACATACAATCAATTGCTAGTCATGGTTCTCAATTTTTGCATAATGTTACACTCGAATTATACATTAATTTTTCCTAATTTGATAATGTATATATTATTCTTTTCAGTCGAACTTTCTGATATTGATATATCGTATTGTACAACTAGCGAGATATACCTATCTACATGAGATTAATTGCACAATTATTAGTGATAAGAATAATAATAATAATAATAATAATACATTTATTTGGCATCAAAGGCCAACTGGCCCAATCATTGAAATAGCAAATCAAGGGTAGGATATGTGGAGGTGAGTGGAATTGTGACTAGCAAAGTATTTAATAGCAGGGGGAGGGGTTGGGGAGGGGAAAAGTTATCATTAACATCAAGATAGTTCAATCTGGTGAAAAATAAATATAAGCGAAGTTCCATTTGACTAGACAAGATCAATTGGAGATAGTCCGTGAAGTATCAGATCTTCAAGGTGAATGTGAGATCGAAAACGAAGATGAAGATGAAAAGATGGCGGCCCGGAGGTAGACGTCGACCGTTGGAGTCCATTGTCGTGACGAATGAATTGATGGAGTCGGCAGGATTGAGGCGAGCGAGTCTTGCAAGGATCGCAGGCATCTGTAGAACGTGATCGAGATTAAAATAAGACCAGGGAGAGTCGAAGTCCGAAGCGAACCGTTGGTGGATCGGTAGGGCTGTTGGGTTTCCGGTCCTCCGCTGAAACAAGAAAGAAAGAAAAGAGTTGGATGAGCAAAACGTAGTAGAGTATCCGCAACGTGGATATAATGGGGTTAGGAATGGGCTGAGAGGTGGTATTAGTGAATCTAGAAGAAAAGAATAAGACAAGAGAGGTAGAGTGGAAGATGGCTGCCTGATGGATTTAACCCTACGAAGTTAGTTAAGAAGATAGCCTGGGGTGAAGTAAATGTTATGGATTGAGAAGGAACCAGTTTCGTTTCCAATCGGTCGTATCACAAAGAAATTTGTTGAAGAAGTACTGATGGGCTGCCTTTTTGAATTCGTGCTGGGGTAGGAGTTTTATGTCTGTGGGGAGAGCGTTGAAGACATTAGTGGCTTTGGAGAAGAGATAGATTTTTTTTAATATGGTGGGGGTATGGTAGGCTTGGATAGAAGAGTTACTAGAACGTGTGGCGTAGTGGTGACTTGGGTGGGCAAAGTTGGAGAGTGGTAAGGAAGTTGAGATCTTATGGATAAAAGAAATGACTCGAAGGTGACGTGTGAACCAAAGCGGAAGAAGGTTAGCTAGAAGTAGGCGTTCCCTGTAGTTTTGGCAGTTCGGGAAGACTCGCTTAAGAAATCTGGAGGATACCTGTTCAATGGTGTACGAGGAGGCGTGGGTGAGAGGACAGTAGAATTCGCTGGCGTAGGAAATGAGGGGCAGAACGTAGACCTTGAATAATGTGAGTTGGAGAGTGGGATTGTTAGTCTTAAAACAGATCAGACGGGCCCATTTGAAGAGTTTGGAAGTAGTGTGTGTAAGGTGTGGGGAGAAGTCTAGGGATTTTGAGAATTGAATGCCGAGATGTTTGGCCGAATCTATTATTTCTATGTCGAGGGGGTAGTTGGCAGCCGGGATAGAGCAGAATGGATCAGACGAGAGTCTCATTAAGCGAGTTTTGGTGGGATTTAGTTTGAGTCCGATTCCGCTGAGTTGCAAGTGGAGCGAGGATAGGAGCTCCGATATAAGGGATGAGGAAGGGTTGGAAGTTGTGGGGTTGCTGAATACGATGACCATATCATCCGCATATTTGAACAGCTTGAAAAGAGTGTCTTCAACCTGTATGTGTGCGAGTGTAAGGTTGAAGAGAATGGGACCAAGTACAGAGCCCTGGGGAACACCGGATCGGACATGGGTTGGCCTCGAGAGACTACTGCCAACTTTTACTCTTGCATATCGATTCCGAAGATAATAGCTGATAAGATTGAGAACATTGCCGCATATACCGCTTCTCATTAAGGCAGATTCAATTGCTGAAAATGACAGCGAGTCAAAAGCCTTGGATATATCTAGGAAGAGGAGAGTGCACTGAAGCCCTTTAGAGAAAGAAGAGTAGCAATGATCGAGAATACTAACTAAGTTGGTGGAAGATGAGCGGCCGTTCAAGAATCCATGTTGATCATCAAGGAGGTAGAAGTTTTCATGAGACTTAATGAAAGGGTAGATTAGGTTGTATAGGATCCTGTCGAAGATTTTGGTGAAAAAAGGTACGATAGTAATGGGGCAGAGATCTTTAAATGATGAGATCGAGGAAGAGCCGTTTTTGGGGATGGGAGAGATCGTCGAGCAAAGCCAGTCCGAGGGAAGATAGATGGTTTCGACACAATGATTAATAACATCTGCAAGTAGAGAGAAGACGTCCAAGCCAAGCAGCGCAATCATGCAGACTAAAACACCGTATTGATCAAATTGGTGTTTAGATTTAATGTCTTTAACTGCTTGGGCGACGGAAGCCGGAGAGACGTATAACCAGCGTAGGTTCTCGGAGTCTCCGTTGTCTACCATCTCAATAGGCGGAGTGGGAGAGGAAAATGAGTCGAGAAGATGAGTCAGATAATCGTTAGCGAAGCAAAGGTCGTCTGACTGAGAGAAGTTGATATACGAGGTTTTGGGCTTTTGCAACAATTGGTGTTTGATGATGGCGAAATTTGCCCGGGGGTTAGGAGCTGAGCGGATGCGTTTTACGACGTGGAGCGCTTGTTTGTTGATAGCCTGTTTAATGAGCCCATCAATGCGTCTCAGAGCGAGGGCGCGAGCAAGTGACGATGTGCGTAGGCGAGAGCTGCGTGCGAGGTTGTCACGTGCCTTAAACAGAGCGTTCAACTTATTCGTCGAGTATACTTGTTGAATAGAGGTGGCGGAGTTATAGTGGGAGGATAGGATGTTATGGACTTCGGAGAAGCACGAGGAGAGGTTGTTTGGGAGAAAGAGGTCCCTCCAGTTAACTGTGTCACAGAGTCGGCGGAACTCTTCCCAGTTGGTGAATCGTCTGAAAGATTGGGTGTCTTCTCGAGGGGTGAAGGATAAGAGAGGTAAGAGGAAGGATACCTGACAGTGATCAAGATTGGGGAAGATTTCCCGAGAGCGAACATCGGTCACCTCGTTATTGGAGAGAACACAATCCAGTTGGTTGTTCCCTCGGGTAGGAAAATGCACGAATTGGTGTAGCAGGTTATCCGCAAAGAGTCGAAGCAGTGGGTGACTTTCGGAAGCTAGATTATGCCAGTTAGTCATGGGGAGGTTGAGATCACCCACAACGACGTACCGATCAGAGTGTAAAGAGAAAAGAGTGGAAAGGAGTTGGGCCCCGCGAGTGTCGTCGATGAGTGAGATATTAGGGGGTCTGTAGACAACGCAGGTAGATATGCTTTGGTTAAGGATTTGTAGCTGAAACGAGAAAAATTCCAAACCTTGAGAGTTCGATGTCGACAAGCGTTTGGGCATAAGAAGGGATCGGACATAGGCAGCTAGTCCGCCTCCGCGACCGACAGTTCTGTCGCTACGAAGGAACGTGTATCCATGAATGAGGAAAAGGTCATCACTGTGGATGGAAGGGGACAGCCAAGTCTCAACAAGAACGCATATGTCAATCTCGTTAGAGGACAGAAAGGCTCGTAGTTGATTAATTTTAGGCGTAAGTGACCTGCAGTTGATGAGGATTGCTGAGAGCGCTTTGAGAGAGGGATGGTTAGATCGGAGAGGAGAAGCGTGCGGGGGCTTTCCGCTGGCGGGTTGAGCGAGATCTAGGGCTGATGAGGGTGACAGACCGCTCGTTGACAAGGATAGAGTGGTCAGAGTCGATTTGGATTTCTGTTGTTGTCCCGCGTTTATCAGGTGGGTGAGGCAGTTGTAGGGTTTGAAAGCAAGAGGGGGGCGAGATATCTGGGTTCGAGGGGGCACTCGGAAGGTGCGTTGAGGGGGCGAGCAAGGACGGAGAAAGATCAGGAGCTGGGGCGGAACTGTCCAGGGTGGGGACGATGATGGATTCAGTAGGGGGAGATGAATTTGATGGGGCTGGGTCGAAGTTTTGCTTGGCCTTAGTAGACTTACGTTTTTTCGGTTTCTGATTCATAGCATCTGTCACAAAGGTAACTTGTCGAGGGGATGTGGACCTGGTGGACGGGTTTGGGAGAGAAGATGCGTTATTAGGAGGCTTAGCGCGGCGTGGTCGGCCACGACGACGTGGTAAAGCTTGAGATAGTGTAGGGGGACTGGTTGCGGAGTAAGGGCTAAAGGTGAGAGGAAGGCCTTCAAATCGGGAAGGTGTGAGTGGGGGTGGACTGGAGGAAGGTGCGTCACCAAGGAGTCCGCCGTGAACTGAACGGCTTTTCTTTGGATGCTCCAGCCCGGAAAGGCGTGAGAGCTGGAGGAGGGGTGGTGTAAGGTGTGTGAATGGCTTCCAGAGTCCTCGTAGCAGAGTGAGTCTCGATGAGTTTGAATTGTCCGGATGAAGATGGGCGAATGTAATTGAGATGACGAACCTAATCGTCGACAGTCTTGGTGAGGAGAGTGAAGGCTCGCCCTTCCCGAGGAGATCTCTTTAGTTGGCTGAAGTTCCATATTTGACGATGAGATCTGATGCCAGATCGTCCTTGAGAGGGGGAGCGCGGAGACCATAGAAAGAGGTTTCGATTGTTGTGGTTCGCAGGGCAACCTCCTGGCACCCCATCGAAACGTAATGACTTGACGCAAGAATGGGGCTGAACGGATGAGACTGAATGGTTGCCATTAATGCCCAATTAATGAATGTGATATCCGCCATTTAATGATTGGAGACGAAATAATGGAGATTAATGTTTTGGTTGATGAATGGAGAGATGAGTGCTAATGACTAAAGTTGATTCATGATGGAATTAGATAGAAGAGTAATGAATTAATGATTGATTAATGTATAAATGAGATGTAATGAATTAGAGTATTGATGAGTGAATTAAATGAATTAATGAATTAATGATGTAGATGAATAAACTGAAATAATCGAATGGTCTATGAATTAGATGCGTTAATAATTGAAGGTAGATTCCAATGAATTAATGAGTAGGTAGATTCATGGAGTTAATGGAGAAGAAATCATACAAGAATCCCGAGAATCTGAAAGAATTAAAACTAAATTAAACCCGAATCCTTCGAATGTAGATGAATAAATGTTGAAAACTACAAGCACGCTCTCAAGGTCGTTGCGTTCATCATGAATTAATGAATTAATGTATTAATGAATTAATGAATTAATGAATTAATGAATTAATGAATTAATGAATTAATGAATTAATGAATTAATGAATTAATGAATTAATGAATTAATGAATTAATGAATTAATGAATTAATGAATTAATGAATTAATGAATTAATGAATTAATGAATTAATGAATTAATGAATTAATGAATTAATGAATTAATGAATTAATGAATTAATGAATTAATGAATTAATGAATTAATGAATTAATGAATTAATGAATTAATGAATTAATGAATTAATGAATTAATGAATTAATGAATTAATGAATTAATGAATTAATGAATTAATGAATTAATGAATTAATGAATTAATGAATTAATGAATTAATGAATTAATGAATTAATGAATTAATGAATTAATGAATTAATGAATTAATGAATTAATGAATTAATGAATTAATGAATTAATGAATTAATGAATTAATGAATTAATGAATTAATGAATTAATGAATTAATGAATTAATGAATTAATGAATTAATGAATTAATGAATTAATGAATTAATGAATTAATGAATTAATGAATTAATGAATTAATGAATTAATGAATTAATGAATTAATGAATTAATGAATTAATGAATTAATGAATTAATGAATTAATGAATTAATGAATTAATGAATTAATGAATTAATGAATTAATGAATTAATGAATTAATGAATTAATGAATTAATGAATTAATGAATTAATGAATTAATGAATTAATGAATTAATGAATTAATGAATTAATGAATTAATGAATTAATGAATTAATGAATTAATGAATTAATGAATTAATGAATTAATGAATTAATGAATTAATGAATTAATGAATTAATGAATTAATGAATTAATGAATTAATGAATTAATGAATTAATGAATTAATGAATTAATGAATTAATGAATTAATGAATTAATGAATTAATGAATTAATGAATTAATGAATTAATGAATTAATGAATTAATGAATTAATGAATTAATGAATTAATGAATTAATGAATTAATGAATTAATGAATTAATGAATTAATGAATTAATGAATTAATGAATTAATGAATTAATGAATTAATGAATTAATGAATTAATGAATTAATGAATTAATGAATTAATGAATTAATGAATTAATGAATTAATGAATTAATGAATTAATGAATTAATGAATTAATGAATTAATGAATTAATGAATTAATGAATTAATGAATTAATGAATTAATGAATTAATGAATTAATGAATTAATGAATTAATGAATTAATGAATTAATGAATTAATGAATTAATGAATTAATGAATTAATGAATTAATGAATTAATGAATTAATGAATTAATGAATTAATGAATTAATGAATTAATGAATTAATGAATTAATGAATTAATGAATTAATGAATTAATGAATTAATGAATTAATGAATTAATGAATTAATGAATTAATGAATTAATGAATTAATGAATTAATGAATTAATGAATTAATGAATTAATGAATTAATGAATTAATGAATTAATGAATTAATGAATTAATGAATTAATGAATTAATGAATTAATGAATTAATGAATTAATGAATTAATGAATTAATGAATTAATGAATTAATGAATTAATGAATTAATGAATTAATATATAATAATAATAATAATAATACATTTATTTGGCATCAAAGGCCAACTGGCCCAATCATTGAAATAGCAAATCAAGGGTAGGATATGTGGAGGTGAGTGGAATTGTGACTAGCAAAGTATTTAATAGCAGGGGGAGGGGTTGGGGAGGGGAAAAGTTATCATTAACATCAAGATAGTTCAATCTGGTGAAAAATAAATATAAGCGAAGTTCCATTTGACTAGACAAGATCAATTGGAGATAGTCCGTGAAGTATCAGATCTTCAAGGTGAATGTGAGATCGAAAACGAAGATGAAGATGAAAAGATGGCGGCCCGGAGGTAGACGTCGACCGTTGGAGTCCATTGTCGTGACGAATGAATTGATGGAGTCGGCAGGATTGAGGCGAGCGAGTCTTGCAAGGATCGCAGGCATCTGTAGAACGTGATCGAGATTAAAATAAGACCAGGGAGAGTCGAAGTCCGAAGCGAACCGTTGGTGAATCGGTAGGGCTGTTGGGTTTCCGGTCCTCCGCTGAAACAAGAAAGAAAGAAAAGAGTTGGATGAGCAAAACGTAGTAGAGTATCCGCAACGTGGATATAATGGGGTTAGGAATGGGCTGAGAGGTGGTATTAGTGAATCTTGAAGAAAAAGAATAAGACAAGAGAGGTAAGAAGATAGGGTGGAGTAAATGTTATGGATTGAGAAGGAACCAGTTTCGTTTCCAATCGGTCGTATCACAAAGAAATTTGTTGAAGAAGTACTGATGGGCTGCCTTTTTGAATTCGTGCTGGGGTAGGAGTTTTATGTCTGTGGGGAGAGCGTTGAAGACATTAGTGGCTTTGGAGAAGAGATAGATTTTTTTAAATATGGTGGGGGTATGGTAGGCTTGGATAGAAGAGTTACTAGAACGTGTGGCGTAGTGGTGACTTGGGTGGGCAAAGTTGGAGAGTGGTAAGGAAGTTGAGATCTTATGGATAAAAGAAATGACTCGAAGGTGACGTGTGAACCAAAGCGGAAGAAGGTTAGCTAGAAGTAGGCGTTCCCTGTAGTTTTGGCAGTTCGGGAAGACTCGCTTAAGAAATCTGGAGGATACCTGTTCAATGGTGTACGAGGAGGCGTGGGTGAGAGGACAGTAGAATTCGCTGGCGTAGGAAATGAGGGGCAGAACGTAGACCTTGAATAATGTGAGTTGGAGAGTGGGATTGTTAGTCTTAAAACAGATCAGACGGGCCCATTTGAAGAGTTTGGAAGTAGTGTGTGTAAGGTGTGGGGAGAAGTCTAGGGATTTTGAGAATTGAATGCCGAGATGTTTGGCCGAATCTATTATTTCTATGTCGAGGGGGTAGTTGGCAGCCGGGATAGAGCAGAATGGATCAGACGAGAGTCTCATTAAGCGAGTTTTGGTGGGATTTAGTTTGAGTCCGATTCCGCTGAGCTGCAAGTGGAGCGAGGATAGGAGCTCCGATATAAGGGATGAGGAAGGGTTGGAAGTTGTGGGGTTGCTGAATACGATGACCATATCATCCGCATATTTGAACAGCTTGAAAAGAGTGTCTTCAACCTGTATGTGTGCGAGTGCAAGGTTGAAGAGAATGGGACCAAGTACAGAGCCCTGGGGAACACCGGATCGGACATGGGTTGGCCTCGAGAGACTACTGCCAATTTTTACTCTTGTATATCGATTCCGAAGATAATAGCTGATAAGATTGAGAACATTGCCGCATATACCGCTTCTCATTAAGGCAGATTCAATTGCTGAAAATGACAGCGAGTCAAAAGCCTTGGATATATCTAGGAAGAGGAGAGTGCACTGAAGCCCTTTAGAGAAAGAAGAGTAGCAATGATCGAGAATAGTAACTAAGTTGGTGGAAGATGAGCGGCCGTTCAGGAATCCATGTTGATCATCAAGGAGGTAGAAGTTTTCATGGGACTTAATGAAAGGGTAGATTAGGTTGTATAGGATCCTGTCGAAGATTTTGGTGAAAGAAGGTACGATAGTAATGGGGCGGAGATCTTTAAATGATGAGATCGAGGAAGAGCCGTTTTTGGGGATGGGAGAGATCGTCGAGCAAAGCCAGTCCGAGGGAAGATAGATGGTTTCGACACAATGATTAATAACATCTGCAAGTAGAGAGAAGACGTTCCAGCCAAGCAGCGCAATCATGCTGACTGAAACACCGTATTGATCAAATTGGTGTTTAGATTTAATGTCTTTAACTGCTTGGGCGACGGAAGCCGGAGAGACGTATAACCAGCGTAGGTTCTCGGAGTCTCCGTTGTCTACCATCTCAATAGGCGGAGTGGGAGAGGAAAATGAGTCGAGAAGATGAGTCAGATAATCGTTAGCGAAGCAAAGGTCGTCTGACTGAGAGAAGTTGATATACGAGGTTTTGGGCTTTTGCAACAATTGGTGTTTGATGATGGCGAACTTTGCCCGGGGGTTAGGAGCTGAGCGGATGCGTTTTTCGACGTGGAGCGCTTGTTTGTTGATAGCCTGTTTAATGAGCCCATCAATGCGTCTCAGAGCGAGGGCGCGAGCAAGTGACGATGTGCGTAGGCGAGAGCTGCGTGCGAGGTTGTCACGTGCCTTAAACAGAGCGTTCAACTTATTCGTCGAGTATACTTGTTGAATAGAGGTGGCGGAGTTATAGTGGGAGGATAGGATGTTATGGACTTCGGAGAAGCACGAGGAGAGGTTGTTTGGGAGAAAGAGGTCCCTCCAGTTAACTGTGTCACAGAGTCGGCGGAACTCTTCCCAGTTGGTGAATCGTCTGAAAGATTGGGTGTCTTCTCGAGGGGTGAAGGATAAGAGAGGTAAGAGGAAGGATACCTGACAGTGATCAAGATTGGGGAAGATTTCCCGAGAGCGAACATCGGTCACCTCGTTATTGGAGAGAACACAATCCAGTTGGTTGTTCCCTCGGGTAGGAAAATGCACGAATTGGTGTAGCAGGTTATCCGCAAAGAGTCGAAGCAGTGGGTGACTTTCGGAAGCTAGATTATGCCAGTTAGTCGTGGGGAGGTTGAGATCACCCACAACGACGTACCGATCAGAGTGTAAAGAGAAAAGAGTGGAAAGGAGTTGGGCCCCACGAGTGTCGTCGATGAGTGAGATATTAGGGGGTCTGTAGACAACGCAGGTAGATATGCTTTGGTTAAGGATTTGTAGCTGAAACGAGAAAAGTTCCAAACCTTGAGAGTTCGATGTCGATAAGCGTTTGGGCATAAGAAGGGATCGGACATAGGCAGCTAGTCCGCCTCCACGACCGACAGTTCTGTCGCAACGAAGAAACGTGTATCCATGAATGAGGAAAAGGTCATCACAGTGGATGGAAGGGGACAGCCAAGTCTCAACAAGAACGCATATGTCAATCTCGTTAGAGGACAGAAAGGCTGGTAGTTGATTAATTTTAGGCGTAAGTGACCTGCAGTTGATGAGGATTGCTGAGAGCGCTTTGAGAGAGGGATGGTTAGATCGGAGAGGAGAAGCGTGCAGGGGCTTTCCGCTGGCGGGTTGAGCGAGATCTAGGGCTGATGAGGGTGACAGACCGCTCGTTGACAAGGATAGAGTGGTCAGAGTCGATTTGGATTTCTGTTGTCCCGCGTTTATCAGGTGGGTGAGGCAGTTGTAGGGTTTGAAAGCAAGAGGGGGGCGAGATATCTGGGTTCGAGGGGGCACTCGGAAGGTGCGTTGGGGGGGCGATAATTATTTAACCTCTACACCAGGCCCTCTTAAGGGCCCCCCTATCAGTAACAAATCTCTATTCAGAGCACCTTAACCGAGTTTGTAACGTCGTACGGCATTTACTTGAAGCCGGGGCGTTTACACTATTTACGAACGAATTGCAATGATTTAATTCACATATTTTCTTATAGTTGATTAAAAATGTAATACTTATGTATATTTTTTTGACAGTAATATCGCTTAAATCAATTGCACGTATAAATAGTTTATAGAAGAGAAATGTTTAAAAAAATATTATTAGTATCAATGATGTTTTCATATCTATTATTAATGCACTATAATTATATTTAATATTATTATCACTCGAAATATTTGTTGTTCTACAGCTGATGGTTTCTGCTGACGGTATTTCGTCAAGCAGCAATGTATACATTTGCGAAGATGGTGTGCAGTGGATATGGAATTCATTTGGCCAATGTGCTAAAGATATCCGTGGATATATTAGTGTATTTCTTGGTCTTTTAGCGATTCTTTTTGGAATTATGATTTCTTTACCACAAATTGTCCAAAATTGTAGAACTGGCTTAGTTCCTAGAGCAATAAGCAAAGCTGCGTTGTGTTGTTATATTATTGGTGACATACTTAACTTAATCGGCTGCTTTTTATCAAGACAATTTATAATAATGGTAAGTTTTGAATAACATATACTTGCTATGTCGAAATTAAATAATTAATAATAATAAATTTATTTGGCAACAAAGGCCAATTGGTAAGATACAATTCAAAAGTATAAATATGCAACGTTGAATGAAATAGTGACTAGCAAAGTATTTAAGGATAAAGCTGACGGTATTTGTAAAAGAAGTGCTTTCATCAACTAATGTAGAGAAAGATATTTCCTCCGATTTACAGAATTGTATGCTGTAGAAAAAGCAATTCATCCAGTAGACCGGTTCCGTCCTTATTGGTAACTCATCATGTACTGGCCAGAATTTGCCACGAACAGGGCTCGAACATGGGCACGTCTGCTTCGGAATCTGGTTCTCTAACCACTGAGCCACCCTGCTGCACACATACTGGCATATGTAAGTAATTAATGAGTCAGGTGCTTATATCTAGATCACAACCTTGATTATAATTAAAATAACTACGAAGTTAAAATAAACTATAAAAGAACTGTTTAGTTTTAGTTTTGAGTTTTCTGTATCTTGTGCTGGACACCAAATAACCTCTGTTAATTTGTAGCAAGTTTCTGGTTTTCTCATTAAAATTTTGATTTTAACAATAAATTCTTATTTAAAAAAGAACAGGTTATATATTTTGGTGTAGTGTTACTTTGATTAACATAGAGAACAATCTTTAATTTGAGGACGCTGATAATTTAGCTTACGAGAAAACTAACTTGTCAGACTCCCATACGCGCACTAAAACTGGATCGGACTTGACATCTATGAGAGTCTCATAAGCTAATGACTGGAGCTTCTACACTTCGTGATAGTTCGTTCTGAGGAGAAAGATTCCATTTGGCTAGGTAAAGATAGACTAGATTAATGCTCCTGAACAGTCGGATTATCAATGCAGAATTTTCTGTCGTCGGATGAATGAATGCGAGACTTAGAAGGCGAGGAAGAACAGCTTTAGACGTCAGCCTTCGGAATTCTTTGTCGTGATTTTCGAGTTTCTGTAAGGTAGTATTGAATAGGGTAAATTCACCTAGATTGAATCTTGTGGAGAGTCGAAATATCAGTGTCGCGTGCAGAGTTCACTGACTTAAGTTGAATGAAATTAAGAATGTTGGAAGGCAATGAAGAACCAGTGTCAGGAGTATACCGTCAGATTATCCATCAGAATTTACGAGTTGCCGATATTTTTATGAAACAAATGATAATTAGTAAAGCAAATTATGGCAGAGTACTTAATACTTGAATTCAGCAAACATAAATTTTATTGGGGGCCCCAGATGTGACGTTTAGAGTCTAATTTGTAGGCTAGGCAAGAAGAAACGAATCATTCCGAAACTAGTTAAAAGCCTATGGGTAAAACAAGTATTATGAGTGAATTAAATCTTTACAATATGCAAAATTTTTATTAAATTTAATCTTATTTACTATACAAGTCTAAAAATATGTCAATTTTATTATTACCTGGAAATAAACGACAGCCCAATTAAAATTAGTTTATAATAATAATAATAATTATTTTGCAATAAAGGCCATCTGGCCCAAAAATTGAAATGATAAGATACAATTCAAAAGTAGGAATATTTAAAGTTGAATGCAATAGTGGCTAGCAAAATATTTAAGTTTATAGGTGAAAATTGAAATTATTTCATACATTCTAATGTAATATGTATGTACGAATGTAGTTTTACAATTTAAATAATTTAAAAAGCATTCCAAAAATTAAAGCGATTGTTTCTTAGTTTATGCGAACATTTTATCGAATTCGGAATTTCATTAAAATCATCCATTTTTCAATTTATGCACATAGCAGTTTGAAACATAGTATACGTGAATAAATTTCTCTCTGTTTTTTTATTGGAAATTTTGTATCATTTATAGAAGGTAACGGGTTTATCTGCTATCTTTCCAACCATAGTTGGATTGATGGTAGAATTTTCCGATCTTGTTTCTATTTCATGCTTTTATTTTAACGAGACAATGTAAATCTATCCACATTTTCTGGTGAAATTTGTTTATACTGTAACATGCTTTAAATCATAATGATTGGAAAGAGAAAAATATAGGTTTAGATACGTATATATCAAAAGGTATGGAAGTAATAAGTTTCACAGCTCCTATTTGTACTTATGATATTTCTGACAAACTAGTTCTATTGGATTTCATGTTGCAGTTGCGTATTCCATGATTGGCCTTATCCAAAAAAGGTACATTTGTTGGTGTATATCTTTCAATAATACGTTTCTCTTTATTAACAACTACCCCTTTCAGCTCAATCGAATATTTTCCTGTATGTGGCAATAGAAGCTTTAAAATTCAGTCGTTCCTTCGTCATTGATTGTTTATTTAAGTTCTATTTAAAAGAAATTAAATCTACTTCTATAAGTTTAATAATTTTAAAAGAACTTTTATCATCTTTTTGATATTCTTAAGTAGTATGATTCACATATGCCCCTTGCTCTAATACAAGCAGGTCCTTAAATTTAGTTATCCATCAATTTTAATAACGAATATATCAACTGTGCTAGCAATCCGCGGATTAAATTGTTCACTTCTTAGTCTAGACGAACGGTTTGTCGAATTTGGAATTCAAAATATTAGACTCTAATTTTATAAATTTGCGTATAGCGGTTTATAAAACATCCTATCAAATATTGACTACTTAGTAACCAATTGGTTCAAATAGGACCATGTGCGTATGCCAAAATTAGCGTGAAGTAGCAATAGCATTTCATGGGCCTGTATCATGTTTAGCTGATATGAATAGTTTGTACTCTTCATCTAGATAATCCATCCATTGTGCGATTCAATTTCCTAGTGAATGTCCTCTATCCATAAAAGTTTGAGGTCCACTCGATACTGTTGATACCTTCCAAATTGAAGCAAGAGATTCTCTGCTCCTTGATACCCGAGGTAAACAAGATAATCTCAGTCTAATTGGATTTCAATAATCAGAATTTCCATAAGACACAATACCCTTTCACACACAAATCATGTACATAGACTTTGTTCGAAAATGGATAGGGACAGTTGATTGTAAGAATAAACGTATGTCTCTCTAGACCGAGGAACCGGAGTCCAATACGGTCTATATACAGCACTCTAGCTCAGTCTTAGTCAAGTCTGCTGCCAGAATGAGGGAAAGAGTTTTTAATCCTTTGCGACACTGTATATCAGTTCTCTGATTGCATAGGAAGTCTCAGACCTACGGTCGATTGCTCCTCCAACAGTCGCGGCGGCAACTCAAGCAACACAAGAGATGATAGGTGCCAACGTATTCGATACTCCTCATCTTTGCTTCGAGTTACCATGCTTTACGTTTCGAGAAAGGATGGTTCGATCTGACTGACGGCTGATTTTCTGCTATTAATTGCTGACCAAATGTCACTCGTATTCAATATATACTATTTGATTATTTACTCAATTATCATTTGGTCTAAAGAACACACCTAACTTATTACCAACAATACTGGATTCCTTCCTGACGGATTTATGCCGTACTGCAACATACGTTAACGATATGATTATTTCAGCAACTACCGAAAAACAATTGTATGCTGGGCTGCAGAAAATGATGTCCAAAGCCGTGAAATGGCATATTTTGTGATATAGTTAGATTGGAAAGTGCGGTTCTCGGACACTCAGTTTTCGCAGATGGATATATGTCAGTAAATCTGAGCGCAAGCCTACTAAAGATTATCCGGTGCCCACCACTAGATAAAAATTGAGCCGGTTCATTGAAATAATGAATTTCATAGACCAAACCTCGATAAGATGTCGGTCAATTAGCAATCCTTGTCTAAGATAAATAATACTATAATACTGTTTAGATGGACTGAGGAGGTTCAAGCAGTGTTTATTGCGAGTTAGCGGAAATCGATAAACTCCACTATTTTATTTTTTCATTTGGGCGCATGTCACTTGTGACAAACGCTTCAGACGTATGCCTAAAAGAAGTATAATACGCCCAGCACAATAGGTCGCGTTCTCACGAAATCAGAATAATTATACTCTCGTTTAAAAAGAACTTCGAGCAGTACAATGGACCCTACGAAAGCTTAAATATTTTGTCGTCGGTGGATATATAGACTTCTTTGACGATTATTAAGCATAATTGAAAGTCATTTGGCTTTGAAAAGAAACGAATACACTGGACTATTGAAGGGCTCTGAGCATACTATTTAGCGATTCACCATCGATTATGTATTGAGGATGGTGCAGTCGATGAGCTCGATAGAATTTCTTCTGTTCGTGTGCCGCCATTAATGAAGACCCCCAAAATGCGCGGCGGCTACTCAAGCAACACACGAGATGATAGATGCCGATGTAATAGGTACTCCTTATCTTTGCTTCGTGTTCCCATGTTTTACGTTTCGAAAAAGGATAGTTCGCTCCGACTGGCGGCTGATTTTCTGCTATTAAACGCTGACCAAATCTCACCCGTATCCAATATAAACTAGTTAATAATTTAATCAGTTACCCTTTGGTTTAAAGAACACACCTATTTTTTCCCCAACAATGCTGAACTCCTTCCTAAAGGATTTATGCCGTACTACAATATACGTTAACGATATGCTTATTTGAGCAACTACCGAAAACCAATTGTGTGCTGGGCTGCAGAAAATGGTGTCTATTGATGCTACATGCTAAAAGATAAACATTTACAAAATTAAGAGCCGGTATCTGCACCATATAAATCTTTACTCCTTAAAAGTAGGCTACTTGTGTAGGAATAAGAGTAAATAGTATTGGGTCTTCCCGAAGTCCATAAGAAAAAACTTTTTCGCATGAAACACTAGCATTCCGATGCTGATTGCCTCTTCGAAACTGCAGTGTCATTTGTATTGTCCCAGTATGGCAAACAAAATTCGTGCTAACTGTTTTAAATACACTATGGGTCATTTTTGTAAACATGGGAAAAGAGAAGAGGCCATTTCTATTGCTTTTAATGCCACAGAACGAAATATAATCTTACATATTGACTGAGTGACGCGTTACTCTGTGGTAAATAAGTTCACCCCGTATATAGAGTTAGTGACTTTGAAGTAAACCACAACAGAGGAAATTGAATGCTGCTTAGAAGAGCGCTGGCTCAATCGATTTGACTATCAACAAGTTATTGGTATCGATCAACGTATACGGTTCGAGTCTAAGTAATTTAATCAGTGGTACAGGAACATTGATAAAAAGCATTTGCGAGATACGGCTTATCACCCTTAGACTAACGCTACGGCTGGGCGTTTGCATTGGACAATGAAAGAGGTCCAGAAATTTTGGTTTCACTAGACTTTTGGTTCTTGTCGAAGCATTTCATTTAATCAAGAAGGCCATGCGATTACTACTATCAGCAGCTACAGGCAGTGTTCTGAAGTATGACGGTGTGACTGCTAAGGTCAGGACAAGCAACTCCAAAGGGAAATCGAGAATATTCATCGATGACCGTCAGTAGATAACGATTACGAGTTGATGAAGGAAGAGGTCTTGAATTGCCGAAGGAAATCTGGGCTTGATTTCAGAGCACACTTCACAACTCAAGGTCATTTTTCGAATTTCATCAATAGAATATGGTAAATTACGAGATTTCACAAAGTGGAGCATACGAGAAATTCCAGGATGACAAAGAGAATCATGTATTTGTTTTAAATCCAGTCCATTTAGAAGCGCACCACAACAGGATCGACTTAGTGCATCTGCTGCTTTGTTATCTTTTCCGGGTCTATAGACAACATCGAAGCTGTAAGGTGATAATTCCATTTTCCAGCGCAAAATTTTATCGTTCTTCACTCTTCCTCGATTTTGATTGCCAAAAATAAAGGAAACAGATCTTTGATCAGTGACAAGTTTGAAATGATTACCCAAAAGTAAATGCCTCCATTTTCGAATAGCTTCAACCACGGCATAGGCTTCTTTTTCAACAGCTGAGTGATGTTTTTCAGATGGCGTCAACGTCCGAGAGAAAAACGCCACGGGTCTTCCATCTTGGTTCAAAGTGACAGCAATAGCTACGTCCGAAGCATCAGTTTCGACGACAAACGGAATATCACAACGAATAGAAGCTAGAGTTGCTACGGCTAATTCTTTTTTAAGATCATCGAAATTTTGTTTCACAGAGACGGGCAAAGGAAAAGTTCGATTATGAACGAGTGAGTGGATTTTATCGGAGAAGTTGGAGATCCACGGCGAATAATAAGCGAAAAATCCCACAATTCTTTGTTGCGATTGCACATTCGACGGTGGTGGGAGATCTTGTAAAGGCTTTAATCGGTCAGGATCAGGTTTAATTTTTCCATTCGATATTTGAAAACCAAGGAGAGTAATTTCTTTAGCTGCGAAAATGCTCTTTGATTCATTTAAGGTCAATCCATATTTTTTAGCGGCATTAAGAAATTTGTTGAGATTTGTTTCGTGTTCAAGCGTATCTCTCCCGCAAACTGTCACATTGTCCACATAGACAAATGTATCTGTGAGATGTTCCTGTGCGATTATATGATCCATAGTTCTTTGGAAACATGAGACACCATTCGTCACTCCGAAGGGAATGCGACGGAATTGAAACAAGCGTCCACACGCTTCGAAAGCAGTAAATACCTTTTCATGTTCTTGGATAGGTATTTGGTGGTAAGCGCTTTTGAGATCCAAAGTGCTGAATATATGATATTTTGAAATGGTTTCAGCCATTTGGTCTATTTTCGGCAAAGGATAGGCGTCTAAGAGTGTGAATTTGTTGACCGTTTGGCTGTAGTCCACAACCATACGTTTCTTGTGATTCTCATTCGATACCACGAGAACTTGTGCTCTCCACGGGGATTTTGAAGGTTCGATAATGCCATCAGTAACTAATCTGTTTATTTCATCCCGGATAAATATTTCATCCATTCGATTGTACCTTCTTGATTTCGTAGCAATAGGCCTCCAGTTAGCAGTTAAATGGTGGAAAAGAGGCGGGGACATAACAGATGCAGGTTTCAGTAAACAGACGGTGAATGACGATTTATGACCACCATCAAAAGCCGCTTGAAAATTAAGTGAGTTGTGTTCTAAGAGACGTCTGATTGTATTGGACTGGATTCCATTAATGAAGGCATCGCGCAGAGCATCGTCTCGATTTTCCTCGGCCGTAGTTGGTTTGAAATTGCATTCCCTAGCTAACGATTTCAGAATCTGCACAAATTGATCCAATGTTTGTCCATTTTCTTGTTTAGTAGTCGCGAGTATATGACGAACAAAGACTTCATTTTTCGGTCTGACATAGAGATTCATTAGAGTTTTGATAGCATGATCATATGTATCACAGTCAACGATGTGTTCATATACGTTAGGAGAGACGTAGAAAATAAGAGTGTCTAATTTATCCGGATTCATGGATTCGACTGATTTTAGGAGGCCACAGAATGTACGATACCAATGATTCCATTGTTTTGCTGCATCTGGTGCACTAGGTTCAACATCAAATCTTTCTGGTCTGAGTAGGCGTTCCATGATTGGGTTATATGATGAATAAATTGTTCTGAATCACAGTAACAAGCACAGCAAACGGGCAGAGTGAGTAGACAAGTCAGAAGAAAGAGTTGCCTAAAATATTAGGCTTTATTCATCATATAATGCAGATATACATGCTAAAAGACAAAGCAAAACATGTTAGTATACGAACGGTGTGAATATAAATGGGTGTACAAATAAACAATCATATCAGGCAGCCAAAAACTATGGTATACCGATACACCTGTGAGGCGAATTCGTTGCCCTATGGCCTATAACAGATTACTCAGGGTGTGAGCACCTACCGGCTACAGACACATGCCAGGCGACCTACATGCACCCGACTACGTGCTATGGATTACGTCATGGTAGCTGAGGTGAATCTCAGGACGCTACACGCTGTTGATGCTGGTCCGTATCTGGCGAAGAAGGTGGATGAAGAACACAACATTGTTGTTATCAACATGTTTATCGGACCCATGCGCTTCGGAAATCGACTGATTACATAAAAGGCCAAGGCCGCCTCCCGAGGGAGATGTTTTACTGGCTACCTTTGAAGTCCAGAAAGCGCCACTGCCTCTATTTTGTGTTATTGTGAATGCCAGAAAATTGCACCGCAGAAGCACTAGATTTAATAAGCAGACGGACTAATAAAATACGTGAAGCAGTGACTGAGCCTCAAGAACTACGGGCAACCTCCGGTATATATAAAGATAATTGATAAGTATGTCTGTTACTCAAAAATGGTTTATAATTCTTTCTAAGATTATTTGGGTCGTATGATCGCAGGATAGGGGAATACTCGAACCGAAGTGTTGAGAATTATTGTCTCGTTTGAATGAAACGCTGAGGAAATCCATATAAAAGACCCAACTCATTGGCGAATACAATATTATGTTTTGCTGAATGATGATATTAGTATGTTGTTTGAGACGATTTATTTGTAGTAATTGTTCCTAGATTTTTCACAATATCTTTTTGAGATGTGGTATATCCTGGTTATGGCTTGTCTTCCGTGAGTAATAGATTCATACAGAATTTTGTTGATCTTAGGTGATGTCTTCTAGAAAATTTTGTCAAAGATTGTGCCTTGACTAATGTTCTGAGTGGATAAACGTTTAAGATTTCGTCTGTGAATTTGATGCTTTTTCCATGTATAATTGTTTTGTTCATTAAGTGGACAAAAGTGTTTCTAATTTTGAACCCTGTGGTAGTTGACCATGATGTTAACGAGAAACAGGTTTGCCAAGCGGTCTAATCAGTAGCCACAGTTTAGGATTATTTTTTATTGACTAAAATATGTAATAAATATTTTCAGTATATTAAGCCTATCCAATGATCAACGTTATTTATAATAACCGAAATTGCCTTCGAAATTCGGTTCGCATACTCGTGTTAGGCTACTACCTATTTAACACTTCTGAAGTACTATCTGATTTGTGCTGTTAATTTAACATCTCAATATTAAATGGTATTGCTGAATCCCCCTATTATTGGTAAGATTTGTTATGGTATTGGCAATAATACCAGTTAGGCCTCGCTTTTCTTCATATTGGAAATTTCTTTTGCTATAGGCCAATCAAGAACAAATCCTACAAGTTTAAAAAATATATTAATCAATTTAAAGAAATTATCATGCTTTAACTCAAAGTTATGGAGATTTTGGGCCGGACGTACGACTTTGGCAAGCCAAATGAACCGGAAAATTTTTTATATCAAATTTTTTCTACGCCACACAAATCTGAAAGTCATGTTAACGTGTATGAGCTCGTGTAAGAAGGAAGGTGATTGACACAACTATCTGCACAATAACGGAAAAAATTTCAGCCTTTATACAATTAGTGAAATAAATTAGCTTTTCTCAATCTCGAGTTGTCCTGTGAGGAGGCGTCTTTTATTTTTTAATTTGATTCTATGTACTTCTGGAACCCTAATGTCGGACAATTTTGTTCTCCGTTCTTTGCGTACAGTAGTATAACAGCGTTTTAAAAGTGATGCTTCACTGGCACACAACCATGATAATAATAAAATTATAGTACGCTAATAGATATTAATAAGATAAATAATAATAAATACACAATAACAAACGGAATCTGAACAATGTAATACAGACAAGAAGAATGATACCTGATGGACTTAACTTAGCTTAGATGGAGAAAAGTAATTATAAAGTGAACAGAAACGAGGGCTCATTATCCTCTGCAAACAAAGTGGACCAAGTCAACTTCAAAGCAAAGCGACATTGGCAATAGAGCTTCCTTGTGGTTTTTACAGTGTAGTTTTGTAAACTATATCAAAGCTCGCAGTTAAATTTATTAGGATAACTCACAGAAATAAGGCAACTAAACCTCTCCACAACACCATTATAGTCAAGTTAGCATTCGAGCAAGGCAACATCTACAATACAATATATACTTAATTTATAATTGCATATATATTAGTTCTCCGCTACAAACTCTATCTAAACATTTCACATAGGTTTGAAATACCGCTCTGCTTTTTGTGATTCTTATATTTACCTCGTCACTCATTTCCGAGTTATTGGTACAGTTTACCTAGATATGTGAGCCTCTTAACATCTTATATCTCTTATAGCTTCTTATAAATCTTCGTCTTGACGTCGCGGAGTTTATGGGTACTGTTCGATCATGTTGCAACATTTTCTGTTTCAAGGATGCGAATTTTATACCAGAAGTCTGAATGGTTGCGGCTAATCTATTCAAGGTGGCCGAGACAGTATCTTTTTTAAATAATCAGATATCATCTGCTTAGCTAAGGTCGACTAATATATATTTAGCAGTAAAGCTATATGTAGCACTGAATATCTTGTTCATTATGCGCTAAACGATAGATGATTTAGTTTTCATTAATTAAGCAAAATAAGTAAAGGAATGATTAAAGCATTAATTTAAAACACCTAAGTAATAGCAGTATGCGCATTTACAAAGAAAGAATTTTGATTGCGTAAGCTAAATCCGAGAGCAATTCAGCTTTCGTTAATCAGTCATAATTTTTTACGTCAAGCATTTCAGCCAAATACTATTTAAACCATCGCGAATGTTTTATAACGAAAAATAGTCCTTAATAAATATTTTTAATTTTGTTACAACGTGTCTTCTGTTATAAAAACATTGGTGGTAGAGATTTTTGGTTAACTAGAATAGCCAAAACGAGTGGAGTAAATTAAAATCTGAGCTGTAAGGGACAGTCGGCTAAATGATGAATTATTCTTAAAATCAAGTTTGTGAGCTTGAAGTAAACACAAATCCCATTTTATTTAACCAGTCGTCTAACAACATAGCAAAAATACCGCCAGTCGCACCCACTGACACGTTTCGACTTTCCATAATCATCATCGACTGGCGATAGTTTTGCTATGTTGCTCGACAACTGGTTAAATAAAATGGGATTGGTGTTTACTTCAAGCTCGCAAACTTGATTTAAAGAATTGCTATCACCACCCGCGCAATCAATTAATGATTAATTTTATTGCCTACATATGTGTGTAGCGAAAGCTGCAAACAAAAGTTAAGCCTACGAAGTATGTTTACATGGTCCGGATCGACGTAGTAATTACAAAACCGTCGTAAAGTCCATCCCCTCCTCAACGTGGTACGACGGTGTCAACCATGTTTCGATGGCCGATCGTACATGGGCTAACGGGGCTATGGCGGTGGTGTCACCAGGGCGTGGTGGATTTCCGACCGGCAATCGGATCTCTTATAAAATACCACATGAGCCCGACGACGGCACCATGACTCGGCGTGTGTTCCCCGCCACAAAAGGGTTCAACAGCCACAGGATTACATGGACTCCTGGACAGTACCCCGTACTTCCGAATGGCGAATGAGCTCTCAACAGCCACCGGCAACCATGCAACTTACTGCTGCCTTGCAGACTGCGCTTGGATGTGCAAAGGCTGCAGGTGCGTCCTCGATCAAAAAGCCGAGTGGTGAGGGGACACCACTTGTACCAAATTCCCAAGAAACTCCATGAAATGTCACTGGAGCCGGCTTATCCTCCAAAAGGAGTCAGCCGCAGTAAAGTAAAGTAAGTAAGTAATTACAAAACGAACGACAGCTTTAAACGCAGCCCCATCATCTATAATTAATTGTTACCTGATCCGTTTGAGTCCATAGGATTCGTGAGCTAGTGGACATTCCGTGACGCAACTTTTTAAACTATCTCTGAAGTTTGAGCTTGTTAAGTATAATCTATGTTCTATTCAGTTATCCTGTGTTCATTAATCTATATCGTTATGCATTTTACTAAAATGAAACTGCGCCACCTAAGTGAGCAACTTGGGAATGCATGTCCTTCAAGTCTGAATTGTAATTTCTTGCTCTACCTATTAGGGATTTTGTGGCAGATTAGTAAGCGTCTTCGCTGTTGTATATTCTGAACTCGGTGGGAGCTTAGGTAGACACAAATAGAAACAAGCGTTGATTAATATTTTGACATTTTTGTTGTGAGCCGGATATGTGCAGGGATCCGTTCGTTTAGAAAGTCTCATCTCGCGTTAACTAGGAACTGTACGGAACTCGCTTTATCCGACATGACAAAATTTTGTAGTGCCAGAGCAGTTTTGTTCTATGGAAAAGGTGAGGAAAATAAGGAAAAAGTGGGAGAATTGGTAATGTAGATATCAATAGTAGCTTGATGTCACTTATCTAACCGGAGTACTCATCGGTTAAATTAACATTTTGTCATCTGCGCAGCGGCTCGTACTGTCTTTATTTTTTTAATTTTAGTAGTTTATGGATGTATAAGTTGTAAAAGATTGCTAGGTCGCCCAGTCGTTGTAGGAAATTTTTATTACGTGTTCATTCTTGTAAATGGTCTTCTAAACAAAGCCTGCCTTTTAACCAGGGGCCAGTTTCCTTCAGAAGCGTCTGTCAAGCTTTTTTTATTCTGTTGCTACCAGCTCCTCACAGTCCTACTGCGTAGTTAAAGCCGAACTTGGAGTTCTAATGTAACGGTATGATGTCTGTAGCCGACTAGAAAGGACGATGTTCATACCAACACATGCGGATACAGATAACTATGATACATCAGGTGTCAATCTCTAAATTTCTATAGTTACAGGCCATTCTAGCGAGAAGATTGCCTCTATGTATGAAAGTTGCCGACTTATTCTATTTAAGTCACTGCCCTTTTGTGCTTGTTGCCGAGCGCGCATGTTCATTTATGAGATTTGATCTTGATACTCATTTTCTCAAAGATGTTTCTAAGCATCTCCAGCTTGGATTTTTTATTTATATTCAGAATCCTGTTGGCAGTGTATATCACCAAGTTATGATTTTGCGATTTAGGTATGATATTTTTGTAATGTGCATATTTTCTAGTTAACGATTCCGTCATGTAAACGGCCTGCGAAATATGAACATCGTTTTCTTGTCCTTTTTTGAGTGTCTAGAAGAGGCTAGTGTACTTTTTTTAAATCGTCAGGTTTAATCAGAAGTGTTATCTTTATATTTCTTGTATTTGAAAATGTGATGTTTTCGTAGCTTAAGTCTTTAGGTGGTACATGAACAAGTCTGCCAAAACCTTCCATTGCAATATTTAATCGGTGGAAATAATATGAATTGAAATTAAAGTGTACTTCTTTTGTGCAATCTAATAGGAGGTATCGAATCGTTTGTATTTCTTTCGGAGAATTTGAGCACTCAATCTTAACTTGGCAATGTAGTAATGCAGTTAGAGGGCACAGGCGATCTTTGCTTAATCAGTTCAAATACATTATATGCATATTATAAGACAATTTACTTTCCGTCAGTAGGAATTAAGCATTCAATAAATTAGACACCTCTTTATTAGCCAATCTGAATTAGCATTGTAGGATGTGGTCTATATAAATAGGATCTGGTCTAGGTAGAAAAGGCAATTCATCCAGTAGATCGTTTTCGTCCTTATTGGGAACTCAACACGTACTATCCAGAATTTGCCGTGGAAAGGGCTCGAACCGGACTGGGCGGTATATGATGAGTTCCCAATAAGGACGAAATCCGTCTACTGGATAAATTACATTTTCTATCTTACTCAATGCTTAGTTTATACTGAAAATTTTTTAACATAAAGGGGCAAGTGTTTATATCAAGATCGCAACCTTGATTATAGTAACATAATCTAGTCTGTTGTTACGATCTCTCACTCCTGATAAAGTTGAAACTTACTATTTGGAGTTTTAATATTATCATTTTGGAAGAAGACGTAGCTCAGGTAAATTCATTGGAGAGAGACCAGTAATTACTTAAACACCAGTATGGATATTATCAACAATAAATTTAATGACTATGCCCATTATTAGTCTACTCTTCTTAAGCCTAGTCCGTTACTGAAGAGAGATGCTTACCATTGTTGTGAAGGCTTATGGATATTCATAATTTATTTGTCTTAGCTGGTAGCGCTGTTAGCGTTTATCTTATCGGCAAAACAATGAAGAATAGATAAAGAAATGGGCGACCTATTGTTTTAAAGCCCACACATAGCTATGATTGGTTATGCAGTGCTGAAATATATGCTTCTCATTCTAACTTATTGCTATTTTTAATTATAACTTAAAATTTCTGTTAAAATTTATTTAATTATTTTTTGTAATTAAATAGACATTGTACGCGATTTGCTGCCTGCTTATCGATTTGATTCACTCTGCGCAACTTTTCTTCTTGTCCTGGCATAACAGAACACGTAATTTCTTTATTATCTCATTTTTTACATTTTTTATTACTATTCAGCCAAAATTCGATTTTTGTGCTCTTATATATCACATCCCTGGGTGGCATGGTTTGTTTAATAATATATAGTGGTTGACTTGTTGGAGCATGAGATTCAAAGCGTTAACAGAAAATGGACTACCAAAACACAATGGTAAGTATGCAACTGAAACTTAAAGAAAACGCGCAGTGTTTGTGTCGAAGAAGATATGTTGCACGAATTTACCTAATTCCCTCTATTTAAAATCCCGGCCTCCGCAATTATGGAAAATACTTGCTAATTACTCAATCAGGAAGTTATTTCTGTAGTTGAATTTGGTTCACTTTCAAGCTTAATTTTAAGTTTATACTGATAAGATACTAAATCAAAATGATGCTCGTTCCCATGTTTAAAAAATATAAGTATTGTTTGCACAATAGTCTGTTGAATTTGGTTCTCTTAATCATGGTTTTGCCACTATTAGTAGGCCACCCCTCGATGATAGCCAGAATTTCTACTGGCAGATCTGGAAGTCACTATCATTTTGTTCAGATTCATAAATGATTCGCCTTTGTCACGAAACCTACGCATTGCCTTCTGTTTTCACTTTTATCAATTTACGTTTGAATAATTCTTACTTTAAGGAGGCACGTGTTAGTTTCATTTTCAATATGAAGCTTAAACTAGCTAGCTCTTACTCTTATTTATAAGACAGGTGCCATCTCAATTGTGGAATTGCTATTAAATTAAAGTATTTTAAAAGATATATATAATTTTTGTCTAAACTAAAGCTTATAGTGTATAGACTGCAATTTAGTCACTGGTCGCTAGTTATTATGTTATTTGTCTAATAATGACATTTTGAGACTGACTACTAGTAGTACTACAGTAAAGTATTACACCAGAATAATATTCTGTTGCTTCACTGGCGCATAAATATGGAATTCTTAGTTATCTGTTGGCTAAAAATGAATAATACTGGTGTGAAATTGAGACTATTAGACTCAGCCATTGGTCTGCCTAACAGGAGAAAATTACGGCGCTGAAACGCCGACTGTATAGCCCAGCAAAGCACAATTTATCACACCAATAGTAAAGTCCATTCTTCAGTGGTGGCTATTTGGCATTTTAATTTGGAAGTGACACAAGAACGTGTCCGACTGAAAGTTAGAATTGGGAAACTATTAGTTGAAATGAAATATAAATTTGTATGAGATGCACAGGTTCAATGGTGTAATGAATGCTTAATCAATTACTTATGAGTTTACTTTTTTCCGTATTAATTCGAAGCACTAATGAGCAGTTCTATAATAATGAAGAAATACTGTTTAATATACAAATTACATTTTCTGTGTTATACTATTTTGAGTTTGTTCCAAAATATGTATAGACTTCGTAGCATGAGGTGTGTTAACCTGACTACGGTATGCATATGCATTTTTTCTGCAACGTTTACGATTGATTTTAATTTTTTCTGTTTCTATCGACCAATAATCTTTTGGCGTTTTTGTTATTCAAAAACCAAATTTAATATAATTATGGTTGTTTCCATGACTAATCATGTTGGCTTGTGCTTGCATGTAATAGGGGATTCTTAAACAGTTCGATTTATTGATTTGAAGCAGTCACAAGGTAACGAGTTTAAATTTATAAATGTAATACTAAGTTTGAAAATTGTTAATTGTATGCTGCAAAGTGAGTTAGGTCCCTTTTGCGGATCCCATATGTTGTAAAGGCTGCATTCTCTTTATTCAGTAAGCGCCTCTGGATCTCCAGGGTTGTTTTCGTGTGAGTATTAGAATGCTCTTCATTCCTAGTGTATTTGGAGAGTACACAATTCTTAAAAACGACCTAATGAAGCAAGTGTGAAATTTAAACAAACAATGATTGCGCGGGTGGTAGGAACAATTCTTTAAATCAAATTTGCGAGCTTGAAGTAAACACAAAACCAATTGTATTGAACCCGTCGTCAAACAACATAGCGAAACTACCGTCGTCACACCTACTGCTGCGTTTTGACCTTTCATGATCATCATCAGAGTACGACGGCAAACTGATAAGCGAGGATCAAACAAAATGTATATATATATATATATATATATATATATATATATATATATATATATATAGATGGAAGAGAAAAATTATATATGCGGCCATCACCCTATCAGTCTTGCATGCATTGAACTTGACTGGAAATGTCGGCTGCACAATTTCTATGCAGTCACGAACATTAAAATTTTGCAGATTTATCCATATATATATATATATATATATATATATATATATATATATATATATATATATATATATATATATATATATAGGTAATAAAATTAAACAACCAATTATTGCGGGTTGTAGTGTGGCCAGAGGAAATATCACTTACTTCACGTTTGTTTTGTAAAACTGGTGAGGATAAACCGGTTGAGGAAAGGGCTTATCACGGCAGCCGAAATGTATCGGATAAAGAAAACAGCTGGAATCAGTACTGCGTTAGTCAAAACGCAGATCAGGTAAAGTAAGGGATACTTGTTTGCCTTTTTGCATGTTTGTGTATATGTGTGTTCATGTGTGCGATTAAGGCAGTTGACTATATTTATTGCTAAAATTTATAGTGTTATGATATGAACTAGACAAAACTGATCTAAGCAACTAACAAAAATTGATCAAAATTAGTAAAAAGCTTAAAAGCTGCGTAGACTTCTTTATGTGGTTAGTGTAAAGACATATATATTCTGTCAATTTATATAGTTACTACGCTTCCTGCTTGACCAGTTTGTTAGATACATAATATATTATTACATTTTTATGTTAAGATTCAGCACTTCTGACAGGTGAACCAGATGTCATTGATGGCCCGGAAGCATGTTCTCATACAAAAAAGAGGTTATTTGTTTCTAAAAGACTATTCGTACCTACATCAAATCACCAAAATCCGGACTACGTCTCAGAAAAGTCGTTATACGCGAGTGACGATTTGCCTCTTTTTAACGAGCTGCGAAAAACAAAACAGGACCAAATACTATCCAGGGAAGCTCTAATGAAAAAAGTGCGCGGATTGCTTCCTTCACCAGCTTTAAACCACAATTTCTCGCCAATTTCGCCGACATGTGTGCGCGTAATTAGGCAAAAGTCAAATCAAGATACCATTTCAAATTCAGGTCAAGATGAAATTGGTAACAGAAGTGGAGATGCGATTGGTGTGATTGGTGGTGGTACATGTCTGGCGGTGTTTGGTTTAGGGCTACTTCATCTGAGTACATCCGGTCTTCCGAAACCGCAATATTCAATGCAACCTGATATACATTTTACAAGAAACCTTCTTGAATTCAAGCAGTCGAATGATTTAACACAACCGATTTCAACAGCTTTTCTTCATGTACGTAAAATATATTTTCCGTGTATGATAAAATCTTTATATATTCTCAGTGCAATTTTGTTAATCTGAAACCGCAATCAGTTTAGTCAATTATGTAATTTCGTGCATACGTGCTGTGGTTTTTTATTTGCACTATATCATAGTTCATGTTAACTCCATTTGATATGTCTTTGTGGAAAACTAATTTTCTAAAAATACCAGTGATGTATTTTTTTATCATTTCTACGAATATATTGTACCTAAGTATGTTTATTACCGTGGTATGTATTTTTCTAAAAGGTTAATGGATTCCGCAGATTGATTGATATTAATGAGTAAATTCTGAAATTCAATTTGGCAAAAATCTCCTTAAACCGATCACGCTTTCATTCAGGTTTAAACCAAGACTAAACGAGTTAAAGTAATGACCAGGCGTATTAAGAGTGTTAGTGGTACCTTCGAATATCTCAAGTGTCTAGTAATCTCGATAAGTTCTTTATGAAGCGAAACAGTGAAACCGCCAATGTCGTCTTGCAAACACACAATGGGTCAGGTGTTTATATCAAGATCGGAACCTTGATTAAAAGTAATTGTTATCACCGCTCGCGCAACCAATGTTCGTTTAATTATATAAATGTTCATTTCAATACCACTTCCCCATGTAACGTGGTTTCTGTTTGATAAAGAAAGATTGGGGATGATTTGTTGGATCTTTCGGACTAAATGAATGCTATATAGGCTCTATCTAAAGGAAAGGCTAACCAAAAAAGATTAGTTAGTATATAACTGCAAATTGTGTGTAGTGTGGGCAGCAAGGTGGCTCGGTGGTTAGATCACCAGATTTCGCATCAGATGTGCTCAGGTTCGAGTCCTGTCCGCGGCATATTCTGGACTAACTAGTGAGTTGTCTTTACCACACTGCAATATTTGGTTTATACTGACAAATGTATGTACATTATGGGTCATGTGTTTATATCACGATCGCAGCCTTGATTAAAATTAACACGATATAATGCCAAGGATGTGATGTTTTTATAAATGCAATAAACGAGCAACAAGATATTAAACATAAAACACAGCTAACCGGACGCTGTCATGGCAAAATAGTTTCAAAACTTAACTTATGGTATTCTAAAACTTTTTCCAACCACTACTAATCAGTAACAATGCATTTACTATTAGATACGCGATAATTATACGTGCTCGCGAAATAAACCTGCTGGATAGAGCAGTGCTACAGTTAACAAAAGTTAACTCGAACTAATCAAATGAAGTGACTTCGCAAAAGACTAAGGTTATAGTAATCCCAGCGTAGATTTGAAACATAATGTGCTGATGTATAAATATCAATAAGTTTTAGTTTATAAAAATAAAAATAAAGTATGATCTAAACAAAAAGCCATCCGCATATAAGTGTTTTTATATTGTCAATCTAGTAAATATTTCTCACAAAAGGTATCGATTTTACATATTTCTCCCAAAATGTGCAGCTAGTAGATATTTCTCAGGAGATGTCTAACTATTAAATATTTCTTACAATATTTATATTCAGACGATAAAATTAAACAATAATTGATTGCGCGGGCAGTGGTAACAATTATTTAAATCAAGTTTGCGATCTTGAAGTAAACACCAATCCCATTGTATTTAACGATTGTAATGTTAGCGTCCTGATAGCGGTTGTCGTACATCCGTTATGAGCGTACCAGTATGTTATCTCTGCAAAAACGCGTTGTCAGCAATACCAAAGCCAGCAATATAATATACTTTTACAACTGGTGCTTGACCATCATATAAATAAAAATAGAGTAAACCCATAATTTAAATAATTAACAAATAAGATAATAACGACAAAATGTTAGAAGAGAATCATATATGAAGAGGTGAATCTAGTTCAGATGGATAAATCTACCTAGGTAAAAAAAGAATTTGGCATCCTAGATCTCTGCACAATTCCTTTATGCCCAAGTCAGCCTTAGAGTAAGGTGATATTCATCAAAGAATGACGACAAACTGATAAGCGTGGGAACGCGTCAGTAAGTGTGACTGGTGGTAGGTTTTATATGTTGTGCGACCGTTTCAATAGGTTGGGATTGGTGCTTACATGAAGCACGTAAACTTGATTCAAATAATTATTATCACCACCTGCGCAATCAATTTCTGTTTAACTGTATAACTCATACATGTAGCGAAAGCTGTATATAATCAGTGTACGTGGCTGCATGTAAATTGTGCAGCCGATAGTCAAGTACAACATATGCTCTAAGAAGCCCTTTTCCTATACGTTAGATAATTTAGAAACCAAAATACGTTGCATTTCTGAAATTAGAATACAGGATCCTATGAGCATTACGCAACTGAGTGCACCAGTCTTATCTACGCGTTATTGGCTTCGAACTTCCACTTTGACGGAGTCCTTTCAGGCCAGCAAATTGGGCGTCGGTTTTGTCCTTAGTTCACGAGTTGTAGCTTGCCTAACTAAATGGATTCCTGTAAAGAGCCGACTTTTTACGACACGCTTAAATACATCTATTACACTCAATGCCAGAAACTTTAATGAACTTTGACTTTTCGTTGTATCTGCATATGATCCGACCGATTACTTTACAAACGACGGCAAAGACGTTTTTACCCCGACCTAAGCTCTTTACTAAATATAGCAAGATGTTCAGATATGGTCTGGGTAATCGTTAGCATGAATGCTCAAGTTGGGCGCTTAAGTAACGCAGAATTTAATTTAGGTGGAAGATATACTTTAATTTCCAAGCGCAATGGTATTGGTGAACGACAGTTGAATAACTATGCGGAATTTAGCTTATAATTTAGCAGCACAAACTTCATACGTAGTGTAAGGCGTTGTGCAAAATGGCGTCCTCTAGCACCTGGGCAACGGTGGACTCAAATACATAACGTAGCAATTAGTTATAGATGGTGTTGTTAGAGATACGGAATGCGATCCTATCTCCTAAAGGTCGCAAAGCTGCAGACCCTAATGATTTGCTTCCGAGCTTATTTAAGGACGGTGGCGACACTATTTCTGAATCGTTGACTAATCTTGTTCGCACGAGGTTGAATAAGGTGACCGTATCTCTAGTTTTGAGTGAGCCAACAATCCTTCCTATCTACATAATAAGACATCGTTATTGCTGTAATAACCATCGTGGTATAAGCTTGACCTAATTCGTATCTAGGTTATTTTTTTCTATTATCTTATGCCGTCTTAGCGATTTGCCTGAATCAGATAATAGGGAAGAACCAACCGGATTTCGGTCAGGACGAGGTTCTATAGATAATATTTTTTTACCTTAGGGCAAGTTCTTGGACAGTAACATGTACATCGCCGTCTTACAATAGCCATCTTTCAAGATATCAAAGGTGCATTTGGCTCAGAGGATCACAATTTTTTTATTCGGTGTTCTGTCGAAAAATGGTGTACCAAATATTTTTTAAATATTGTACGCGCTGTCTACACATGCATTTCTGGTAGCGTTAAGCTCTACAGTGAATTAGCAAACAACTTTACTACCAGCAGTGGTGTTTGTCAAGGCTGTCCGCCGTTCAAATTTTTGCTCTATTTTGTAATGGATGCTATTACGATTAATACTTCCATTCTTTCAGGATACAGATATAAAAGTTCTTCCTGGCGGTAAATTACTCACAATAGCTATTGTGAGTATTGTGCTGTTTTTGAAAAACAGTGATCAATTGAAGAACACTTTTCAGCTTTTCACGACGTCGCAAAGTAAATCCTCAGATCAAAATAAGAAAAGTTCTAAATCTTCTTTCGAAGTTGAAACAATTAGACAAGCGCGTAGCCTTCTCCGTCCGTTCTGTTTGCGCCGACTAAAATCTGATAAACATTATATTAATTAGTGGTGAGGGGACACCACTTGTACCAAATTCCCAAGAAACTCCATGAAATGTCATTGGAGCCGGCTTATCCTCCAAAAGGAGTCAGCCGCAGTAAAGTTAATGGCCTGATGATGGTGCTGAATAGTAGGCACCGAAACGTCACCAGTAAACAAGGATGTGATAGAAGCGTATTTCCATTGGTTAGTATGAACGATGTTAAAGCTTTTGGAAGAAAGGGACGAATACAAACCCAGCCCGATCGAAGACAAAAAGGACATGGAAATTGTGATCAATCGGATCTTTGTGAAACTGTTAGTGCAAAGCTACAACCCGCGAACGCAAAACGCGGCATTGGAAAACGTGAAGCTGTCACTCCGCAATCAAATTTCAAAAAATATCTGTCAGACAAACTATATCTTCGAGTATTAAGGTAACTCACATGTAGTTCTGTGTGGACCTGATATAGTTATTCCTACATCTAAAATTTCCATGCTCTGTTATAAAATGCAGATTTATTTGGCATAAAATCATAAATATTGTTACGACGTGATGTTGACGATAAAAATTTACTTAGCAGCAGTATATCGCTGTCGAAATTGCGTTCTCCATTACTACTGATAAGTTACATAATGTAATTG
The DNA here is from genome assembly GCA_029291075.1 of Eudiplozoon nipponicum. Taxonomy (NCBI): domain Eukaryota; kingdom Metazoa; phylum Platyhelminthes; class Monogenea; order Mazocraeidea; family Diplozoidae; genus Eudiplozoon; species Eudiplozoon nipponicum. Next base: position 42,472 of record JAQBSW010001497.1, on the reverse strand, counting down.
TACATTCGTCATTTCGTGTAGCTGACTTTTGTCTCTACTTCTCTGGAACGGTATTTATTGGAAGACATCAACCTTAATTTGAAAACACTTGTTCTCAACTGTGCAATGGTCAACTGCCAATTCGACCTTCTTTTCTGAATTTAGCTTAAACCAATAAAAAGTCGTCTTCGTCACTTCATAAAGATTTTAAAGCTGACATTCCAAACCAGTTAAATATATGGGAGTTTGCTTGTGGCCAAAGCCTCATAGCATCTCTTCAAAACATATTATGTAAGCAGTGCGATGTGGTTACCGTCGGTTAGATTTCTGCCGTGCCTAGATAATAAACAAGTAAGGTCAAAACTTGTCAGTACGTGAAATTTTCGGTAATTCTTGCTGTGCTGTACGGCCCTAAATATGTTATCGGATTGATTTCTATTTAATTATTGCAGTTCTGATTAAAAGGATAACTAGCAATACCCGATTATTACATTACAATCTATTTACTTTACTTGGTCAACCAGATACTTTACATTATCGCAACTAAAATGACAGAACTATCACGAAATAAATGATTCTATAAATGGAGAAAGCCTTCTTGTATTCGCAGTGGACGAAGAAATTCGTTTACAGGTGTATGGATTTTTATGTCGGCAAACTTAATGTTTAAACGAACATTGGTTGCGCGGGTGGTGATAACAATTATTATAATCAAGGTTGCGGTCTTGATATAATGTTTGTATGCATGCGTATTAATGCGTCGATTTTTTGTACAGTTTTACTAAGGTTACAATGCTTAAGACAACTTTTCTTGGTTCTAGTCACATGCATTATGCATATTGCACCTTTTATGATCTAAGAAATAATGTTTTCTGGGGCGTTGCTATATATTTTAATAACGCCGTTGAGCCACACCTGTTATATTTATAATTAAGTAAAGCAATACTGTTCTTTAAGTCAAGCGCTTGAATTTAACATCTATTCTGTTTTATCTAATTAGTCGCAAAAAATTGAAAAACTACCGTTGGTCACATTTAAAAAAGCATTTCGGTCTTCCATGATCAGCATTAGAGTACGACGACAATCTGACTAGCAAGAGCCTAGACATCGTTCATGCTAACCACTGGAAATGAGGTACGATCTAATATTTGTTGACTGTCAACTTTTCGTTTCTTAATTTCCAGAATCCTCACCCAGCCCATAAGAAGACAAACTCGATGCGTACTTGGAAATGTGGATCAATCGGATCCCTGCGAAACTGTTAGTTCAAAGCGACAACCCGCCAACGCAAATCGCGGAGATTGAAAATTTTAAACTCACACTGCGCAAACATTCAAAATATATCTGTCAGATGACTAGCGAGGATCAACTCGCAATACATATATAAGGGAAGAAAAATTAGACATGCGACTCTAACCTCTGGTAGTCTTGCATACATTGTACTCGACTGGAAATCTCGGCTGCACAATTTGCAACAGAACAGAAAAGATATAACACAAATGAAATCCTTAGGGGCCACCTTGTTATTTGTGACTGGCAATCAGTTATTGTTTAACTGTATTTTATATATATATATATATATGTGTGTGTGTGTGGCGAAAGCTACAAACAGCTAATGTTCGTGACTGTATAGAAATTGTGCAGCCGACATTTCCAGTTACGTACTATGTATGCAAGACTACTAGAGGTGAAAGCCGCATATCTAATTTTACTTTCCATATATATGCAATTTGGTTTGATCCTCGCTAGTCATTTTGCCGTCGTACTCTGATGATGATGATGGAAGGTCGAAACGCGTCAGTTTGTTGCGACTGGCGGTAGTTTTGTTATGTTGTTCGACGACTGGTTAAATACAATGGGATTGGTGTTTACTTCAAGCTCGCAAACTTGATTTAAAGAATTGTTACCACCACCCGCGCAATCAGTTATTGTTTAAATTGTATTGCCTATATATGTGTGTGTGGCGAAAGCTGCAAACAGTTAATGTTCGTGACTGTATAGAAATTGTGCAGCCGACATTTCCAGTCAAGTTCAATGTATGCAAGACTACTAGAGGTGAGAGCCGCATATCTAATTTGATTTCCATATATATGCAATGCGGTTTGATCCTCGCTAGTCAGTTTGCCGTCGTACTCTGATGATGATCATTGAAAGCTCAAACGCGTCAGTGCGTTGCGACTGGCGGTAGTTTTGTTATGTTGTTCGACGACTGGTTAAATACAATGGGATTGGTGTTTACTTCAAACTCGCAATCTTGATTTAAAGAATTGTTACCACCACCCGTGCAATCAATTATTGTTTAATTGTATTGTCTATATATATGTTTCTAATAATGTCAAAAACAATAATTTAGGCAAACAAATTAATTGTGAAATGTATGAGTGGGAGGACCTAGTTACTATGATTATATTTACCTTGATAACACCCAAAAGTGAGACAAACTAAACCTCTACACAACGCCATTATAGACGAGTCAGAATTAAGTCTATGTAACATTGGCAGTACAGTTTCATGGCGTTTTGTACTGTATCACGTCAAAAAAATATTCCTAGAATATTCTTCGTGCATAAAAGTTTGTGAGCACTTATTGCCGATTATATTTTCATGGTTTAACAACAGTTAATTTGTGTTTATTTATTTTTTAACTTGTAGGGTGGACGAGAAATATTCGGCTATATTTGTGGCATTATTGCTGGCACAACTTATTGTTTTTCAAGAGTTGTACAAATCCGTAAAATTGTAAGCGCTCTTCATTACGGTTTATTTAGCAAAATTGCTTACTTACTATTCTTAAGCATAATATATTATCACATAAGCTAAACATAATATGTTATGGATTTTTTTAATGGTGTAAGATTGATTTTTTGAAAAGACATGTTAAACAATGATATTTCAACAATTGGAAATCATTTATGTGCGCATGCCAACGCTAAACAATTACGTTGATTAAACATTTACATTTTTGTAAAAGACTTTAGAGTTGGCTTGTACTCTTGAGCAGCGTGCAGATATCATAGTGATAGGCGCAGTTTCAACGTCAATATTTGCGGTAAATAGAGCGTTATTACGATGCCTCCTAGCCTAAAATAACTGTACAAATGGCATCAGGCTCTTCCATCTTACTCTTTTCCTTAATCTAATCCTAGTGTCGTCTGGATTCTATCACTACTATGACATCTTTAAAAGTGTCTTAGAGTTGGAACCATAACAGATACGTCGATGACACGGAATCGAACTGCGATGGACCACATTCTGGTAAACGTGCCACTAGTGTTATACTTTTTCAATCATTTGATGTGATCGGTACCTTCTGGCCTCCAGAATCCGTTTTAAATTGTGCCTATGCAGCCTCTTATATACCGTCACTGAAAACGGAAACTGTTGTAAAGCAAACCTCCAAGGAAGTACGCGCTTCAATTTGACCACTCGTAACTACATCCAATTGTTTACCAAATAGCATCTTGAATGCTTTAAAGAATAAGTTTGAACATACCTGTGCTCATATGAGTAACTTTTCGTCTATCTTTCCTTAAATCCAAGCTCTCTGCCAGATAGTTTTCGAGAGAATATTTCTGACATACATAAAGTTGACAAGGATCAGTAAATTTTTAATGTTGAAAATGAGTTTGCAGCAGTGTCGAAGCGTACCACCTTCATCTAAATTTTTGCACAGTTCTTGGTTTTTCTGTCAAGTGAGTACAGGCTCCTCCAGTTTGAAGTGAAGCTTATCGCGCACTTGCATAGTCTCCTTAGAAATTAAAATATCGCTTGCAGTGTAGTTAAATACTAAGCGAGCCATCGACATAGAAACTCCATCCTTTATTGACACGCTACCGCAGAGCGACCGAAATCTATGGTCTTCACTTTGCATTTTGCGGTTACGGAAGAATGGAGGGCCAGAAAGATCTGCGCGTGCTTTTTGTCGTGGTTTTTAGAGGAATCTATCCAACCCTAGTGTAACATTCCTTTGTGGTGTCTATGGAAAAAATGGTGAAACTAACAGTTATATTCCGTCGCTTTTGACTTTACTAATGGTTATCTTTTGTATTGTCGTCAAAAGGGTTCGTGAAGAACGACAAAATAGAACCTGACAACCTCAGACAAAGTTTCGACTATGATTTTGATGCGTGGATAAACTTCATCCAAACTGTCGATTTGTGCCGCCTGTATTTGCAGCTTATTGTCGTGGATTTTCCAGAATACACAGTGGTGTTATGATTTGCTATGCCTTTGAGGACTTCTCGACTAAAATTGGTCGAATACACGAAGCTTGTCTTTGCACGAGTGCAGGCGTTTAAAAACAACAGTTCATTACCTCTACCTTGCTAAACACTGATGGTGTTGCAGTCTTTTATTGAGAGCTTTTAACCCGCCCTGGTATGTACATCCGTAGTAGTGACAGGCTTTTTCAGCTAAAATGCTCGTCCTGTTACCGAGAATACAAAATAATTTCCAAAAAGTGTGTTGCCGTCTGATAGTTTGAAGTAAAATTCGTTTAAAACGGTCGTTATGGCTATAAGATAATTGAAAATGGCTTCTTGCTGACAGTCATTAACGAAGTCGTCCACCTGAGATCCATGATGACGTAGGACAGATTGGCTTCTTCCAAAATTAACATGTAACTTAGCTTTACAGCTGCTTTTGAAAGATTATGAAAACCATTCTGTTATTGACCTGACTATTTCTCTAAATACTATGCCTTAGAGATCACTTTATTTTCTATTCTCCTTTTATGAGCGAATATATTTGCCAATGCATGGACCTCGATTTGTTTTTCTATTTATATTTTTAGGGACAGAAAACAGTTAGTATTCAAGTATATCCTTATTGCTGATAAAAGTCCGTTTATTTCGTGTTTACTCCAATACACTGTAGAAATTGTCAGTTTTATCAATTCTGTGTGAATGCGAAGTTATATATTGATTTTTTCGAACTAATATATCTCCAAGTTTGTATAAAGTGTTGCGCACCTAGTAATAAATCAGTTCAAATATTGCAAGAAGGATAGACCAAAGACAGCAAGAATGGAACGTATAATATCGTACATTACTCTTTTGCTTGCGGTTTACTCATCAGTAGAAGCCCATATGGCGCCCTCTACCCACCATATTTTTGGGTGAGTAATGTGGGGAAATAGGATTGTAAAATCTCCTTTACGAATGTGTAAACCAGCAGTAGTAAGGCTAGAGTCACACAATGTCTTTGACGATGCGGCCTCATAACCAACTCAATATATATAATATATATCTACATATATACCAAGCCTGAAAATGGTGCCAAATTTATGGTTTTCTAACTGCTGATTTGGTGTATGGTACCAAAATAAATGATTAAAGGATATGCTAAATTTTCTCAAAAATTGAAAGCCAAAGTTTTGGCACCGTGTACCGACCAGGCCGTTTTAAACCCCCTAGTGTCGATTTCATTTACGGATTCGATATATATTATATATAGTGATGTGGCTTTGAAGTCGCCTTGTCGAATACTTTACATGACGTTCAGATCATTCGAGTAGGGTATTATGTAGTCAAACTGCCATACATTTTTTTACCAAATATAGTTCTTATGGGGCGTAGTACGAGCTCCTACGGATGAGTAGCCAGTAAGCACTAAACTCATTTGTACATGGTATTATGTCCTTCGTTCATGCTGAGTTTAGTTTATCCTTCTAGTCCTATTTGAACTAATTTGCTACTAGGTGAGCAATACATAATACACAATTGAATGAGACTATTTCTTGCACAAAGTTACCACACTTGCTTAAATCTGTCACTGTGAGCATTGTACTGTGTATGTGATTAGAGGCCTGATGATGGAACGAGTAATACCGTTCCGAAGCGTAGCCAATCAACGAAGATGAGATCGTGCCTAGTTTCTAGTGGTTAGTACGAATGATGTGAAAGCCTTCGGAGGAAAGAGACGAATCAGCACCGAGCCACCACGATGACGAACTCGATGCGTACTTGGAAATGGGAATCAATCGGATGTTTGCGAAACTTATAGTGCAAGTCTACTACCCACGAAAGAAAATCGTGGATACTCTAAATTGAATAAGAAGTTGTTAGATCTTCATATTTACTTATATATATATATATATATATATATATATATATATATATATATATATATATATATATATATATACAAGCCCATCCTCCGTTAATGTCTAATCACATGATTTTCAGGTTCGAAAATTGCAAAAATTAATAGTGTTAAACAATAATTCATTGCGCGGGTGGTGGTAACAATTCTTTAAATCAAGTTTGCAAGCTTGAAGTAAACATAAATCTCGTTGTATTTAACCAGTCGTCGTAAAACATAACAAAACTACCTCCAGTCGCAACGTACTGACGCGTTTCGGCCTTCCATGATCATCATCAGAGTACAACGGCAAACTCAATAGCGCGGATCAAACCGCATTGCAGATATATGGAAAGCAAAATTAGATATGCGGCTCTCACCTCTAGTAGTCTTGCATACTGGAAATGTCGGATGCACAATTTCTATGCAGTCACGAACATTAGCTGTTTGTAGCTATCGCACATATATATATATATATATATATATATATATATATATATTTATATATATATATATAGACAATACAGTTAAACATTAATTGATTGCGCGGATGGTGGTAAAAATTCTTTAAATTAAGTTTGCGAGCTTCAAGTGAACACCAATCCCATTGTATTTAACCAATCGTCGAAAAACACAACTACCGCCAGGCGCAACACACTGACGCGTATATACGCAAGACTACTAGAGGTTAGAGCCGCATATATAATTTTGCTTTCCATATATTTGCAGTGCGGTTTGATCCTCGCTAGCCAGTTTGCCGTCGTACTCTGATGATGATCATGGAAGGTCGAAACGCGTCATTGCGTGCGACTGGTGTTAGTTTTGCTATATTGTTCGTTGACGGGTTAAATGCGATGTGATTGGTGTTTACTTCATGGTCGCAAATTTGATTTAAAGAATTAAAAGTGTTGACAGAAATATACATAAATTCTACTTGGCTGGACTGTCGACCAAACGATTACTTATCAGCCATTATAATTTTAAGTATCTTTCGCGACATTCATATATGCTTTGCATTTAAACTTTTGTGCACATCTTGCGAATAATGCTGTTGTTATTCCTTAACTCTACCTGTTTTCTAAAGTTGCGAAGTGGATCTACGCTTGGACTTGACAAATACGTTTTCGTATTTTCGCATATTAACAAATGGACGTTCCTCAGTCATATTATTCTGGCCTCAACTCAAAAGCGGCAGCTCTATCGTGCCATGCCTTGGATACTGACCTGCACAATGAATATTATACTGGAGATTATTGTATGCTGTCTTTTTTTTAATTTCTTTCCTATTTTGCCACATGTTGATAGAATGATTTTCAGGCATATTATAATGATAAAAATCAAATTTTATTTTAATCGACGTCATTCTAATTATTAGTAAATCATATTTGTTTGCCTGAATTTTTAAATACGTTAAAAAGTGCATCTGTAATATGATATTTTATCAAGTGTGTGAACGTGATTTTTTTACACAGGAATTTATGTTTGGCAAACTACTTTTGTGATAATTAAAAAAATAAATTTTCCTAAACAATGCTGCACAAAAATCAGTGATTGCATGGGTGGCGATATAAATTGTTTAGATTAAGGTTGCGAGCGTGATTTAAAAACCAATCCTTTTATATATAAAAAATTGTTATCACCATCCACGCAATATTTTTTTAAATTATATAAAGATTCAAGTCATTATCATTTCAGGAAGTAGCGTGGCATCTCTTCTATTATTGCAGATTGTGGTTGGCTGGCTGGTACTGTAAGTCTTAACAGATGCTACATAAGCTCAATCTGAAGAGAAGGCTAATCAAAAAGATAAGTTAGAATGTAACTAAGTATTGTCTGTAATGTGCGGCAGGGTGGCTTATTTGATAAAACACAGTCTCCGAAGAAAATGTGCACCGTTTCGAGCTCTGTCCGCAGCAAAGTTCTTGACAGTACATGAAGGTTTCTGAATAATGACTAAATCGGTCTACTGGATAAATTGCCTTTGCTACATTATATAATGCTTAGTTTATACTGACAAATGTTTGCATTAAGTTCTTTGTATTTGTTATAATTTTTCCGGTTATGCTTTAGTTAGAATTGAAAATTTTGTTAAATAGTCTATCTCATATTAAAAATATTCCCTTAAATTGTGGAAATAACCTGAGAGTTCTTAATAAAAACAAAACCGGTCTACTGGATAAATTGTATTTCCTACATTATAAAATGCTTAATTTATACTGAAAAGGGCCTGTATATAATGGAACTGCTTATTATATCATAACCGCAACCTTTATTAATATAAGCTTAATTACTATTGGCTAATTTACATTTCCCTATGACATGCATGTCATTCTACGTCGTAGAAACTTTGAACAGAAATTTGAACCACGCATAGTAAATAACGACAGATCGGAAACCATCGATGATTTAATAGGACGTGTGATTAAACATACCTATGAATCAAATCAACAAAGAACTGACGATGCGAATTCTAATGCAATCGATAGCATCATATGTCACTTCAACAAGCAAACCCAGTGAGCCAAAATGTGCAACATGCTAAAAGTGCACTAAGTATATATATATATATATATATATATATATATATATATATATATATATATACACAATTAAACAATAATTGATTGCGCGGGTGGTGGTGGTAACAATTCTTTAAATCAAGTTTTCGGGCTTGAAGTAAACACCAATCCCATTGTATTTAACCAGTCGTCGAACAACATAACTGGCGGTAGTTTTATGTTGTTCGACGACTGGTTAAATACAATAGGATTGGTGTTTACTTCAAGCTTGAAAACTTGATTTCAAGAACTTTCTTAGTCATCTGTAAAATATAATGAATAAAGGTTAATTTATTTCGAAGCTATTGAAATAAATCAAATTTAATTGTTTAAAATTTAATTAAAAAAGGAAATTATTAGTAGACCAATAAGTCACCCATTTTATAAATTTGGACTGAATTTAACTGATGTTTGGAATTTACTTTGAAGCATAAGTGGCTACATTATTCGTTTTCAGAAATTATCCGTTTTGATCATTTCAAGCTTCAAACAGTCATTTTCTGTACACACTAAGGTAACAAAATATGTCTAGCGATATATGATTTAAAAATAAAATTTTATGTATTGTCTTCTCTAAGCATCGTTGTGTCGCAATGAATTAATTATTTCGACGGTATAACTATTTGACTATTAATAGAAAATCGTTTTTTATTTTAGGTTTTTATTCAATTTCGTTTGTATAAATGGCGAGAGTCATTGCGGTTACAGACGTCGAGTAACGATGATTGTCCACCGTTCGAATTTGTTCAATCGTCCGCGTGTATAATGAAACAAATCCAAAATACCTCCAATGACGTGCACAGCTGTTCCTCCAGTCAAACTATCGACAACTCCTGTCGTAATAAATACAATACTGACCGGAGTGTGGGCAATTTCACTAGCCATTATTATTGCAGAGCGCCTGTCCACACTAAGACGCCACAATCAGCTGATCTGAATTCATATCTTCCACAGACAGCGTGTTCAGACGATGCATGTTGTCTAACCGATAGTGGTGTTTTTGTTTCTAATGAATTGTTGTCGTCTTCACTTGAAGGTGATCTGTTAGACGGGACCTTGTCCATTAACAAAACGATTTCTGTTGATGCTGCGCTGTTGAATGAACACGATTCACTGTTAATGTTAGATGCACTTAAAACTTCTTCCTAGTCATATTTTGCACTCTTCACTCTATATAATTTTTACGTTTTGGTGCATTTTGTTGTTATGTAGCTAATTTGAAATTGCAAACTGTATTTTTTTTATTAAATTTGCTTTTCAACCGTCTTCCAGGAAATATTTCTAAAGAGTTAAGATCAAAAATTGTCATATAAACATTGTTTCTAAAGCTAGTAATTAAAGTCATGATTAAGTTTGGGTAAAATTCCATGTCAAGTCATATTTTACAAAATTTATGTAAAATAGGTAGTTTGCCACAACATTTCTGTAAATTCTATGTGTAAAGGTATTTTTCGTGATAAACTAGTGCAACGCTTAACAAAATTCCCGTCATGATATAATGATGAACAAGGAAAGCTGGAAGTCGACATTAATTTTAAGTACTTAATGAGCAAGATTGTTCGAACCATCTGCGTAAAAGTATCTGGTCATTCTGCACAGAAATATTTTGTATATTAATTTATTTTTTGTATGTTGACACGGTGTCATTTGTGCGTGCATTTGCACATGCTGTAATATTCCAAATTTAGCATTTATAGATGATAGATTCGTTTGAATCCTTTTTGATTACAACCACGACTAGATAACTACGTGCAACTGAGGACAGTATCGCGCTGTTATGTGTCTCATTTATTTAAAAGGTTTTGATGGCCGTTTATTTCACTTAGTGAAACATTATTAATATATTTATCAACATTTGAAAAATCAATATTTGCGTAATGTGACAATCATGTAACTGTGCATAATACATCCAAAACATGTTAGATACTTGCTTCGTAAAACCTAGTCGTCATAATTTTCTGGTCAAGATTTTTTTTACAACAGCTACACTATTTTCTAGTTGTCTGTTCATGTTTATTTGCTTTATAATTAATTTTGACATGCTTTATTGATCAATTGTTCTAAAAACCCGCCATCTTAACTTAACAGTTTCGCTAATATTGCATTTATTTTTTCATAGTCATAGAGCACCTAATTTTATCAGTTCATGAATTTTCGTTAATAATCTCCATGTGCTTTGGTATTTATGTTTATTATGAATTTCTTCTAAAAAAGTATTCACTAATTTGTTTAACTATTCAACGCTTTATAATACTGTATATTAATCAATGACCGTGGATTATATGTCTTCTGGCAAGGTGCTGTTTCCACCTATATTGGTTGGGTCGTTTATGCAGATTCCCTCAGAATTTATTATTAATGTGTCATCCCTACGAGACTTAATTATCCCTTTCTCCGCAGTCAAGGTGTTCATTTGTACAGTCAATCCTCTTACTAAGTTTTCCAATTCGTCAGAAGCCTTTTGGTTATCTGCACACACATGCTTTATTTTTAATCAATAATATACAGGATTTTGCACCTATATAGCGCATTGATTTAATAAACCAAAATTAGAAATATTTCTTATTTTATATTCACTTTTGCGGCTCGAAGTCTTCTTCTATCATTGTGCTGACTGCTTCATCATAATACGTGCGCTTCTGCGAGAGTTTTCTGTTGAATTCATGGCAGTCCTAGATAGGACCGTTTTTGAGAAGGTGAATATTGCTACAATGGTACTCTAAAATCGGTTGTTTAATGATCGTTCCGTTTCTAGTCGAAAATCTACTGGAAAGGGCCCATCGGGATTTTGCGGTTTTTGACAGAATTATTTATTTTACACTATTTTAGTTATCTGCTCGAATCTCATTATCATTCGCAGTGTTTTGCAAAAAAACAATCACTCGGTCTGATTTATGCCCAGTTTAGCTTCAAAACAATGCAAATAAAATGTGTTTGCTTCGCTGTAATCCGAAACGTAGAGCTGTGTTGAACACCACCTTACTGATTATCGCCACTTATTTGTCGTCGTTAGGCCCTATATGACACCGGAAAGTTTCAGGTGTATTTACCTGGTTGTTGTTGCTGCCTTTATCAAGTGTTGCGAAGCCCTCTGGAATCGCCTGTACGTTTGTTGTTGAGTGAAACATATTGTCGATCCTCGAGATGTTTATATCAATGTTTGACTCTTATGAATTTACATCACAAAGTTAAAACTGAATAGCTCATAAATTGCTATCGATTTCTATCTACTACGGTCATTTATATAATGGTACGCATTGTTCTGACCTTATCTTATGTTATATAAATTGTCATTTTACGCATTGACTCGCTGAAGTTCCATAGATTTTATGTGACCCGATAAGACTATAGATTTCCATCCTGGTTTTCTATGTATTTGTGTAGTATATGAAGAAAGCTACTAAAAACACATTTGAAACCTCCATAATGTGTAATGTATCAATACTGATCGATAATTAGCAGGATTCATGATTTTTATAATTCATATCATTAAATTAAAATTCGCCTTCGAAAAAGAAGTTAATAATAACTATTTTATCCTCATTATTATTAAACGTGGGCATGATAGCTCTTTATGTGAATCTTAGAAAGGAACAGTATGTTCACGTTCTTTTAACGGGTAAATAATGATAGTGATAACAAAATGCCTTTAATAAGAAATCATTGCCTAATAAGCCTCTTATTTCCGTCTCTATCGATCGAAAAGGCGTGCTGGCATGCAAAAATTCCAGGATTAAGTAGAAGTAAGGCGAATGGCGATGCTAACTCTTGTTATAGGACCACAAATCACGCCAAAATGAACATGGTTAGCTTCCAACAAACTTTTCTTTTCCTCCAGTAACGAATAGATACAAAATAGTTTATCCATTGGCTCTTGGAATGTGAGGGCACTTATCTCGCAAGCCAGTCAACCATTAACAGTTACTGAACTGCACAAGCGGGGTATAGACATTGATTAGCTAAACGTGACCAGAATTGCTTTGAGAACTGCACAATATGCCTCATTCGGTCCTGGTTTACAGGACAATCCTATGCTTCTGTAATCTCAATGCGAAAGTGATCCAGCCCATAGCCGCAGCAAAACCTGCTCATGACTGAATAGCTATTAGATCTCGTTAGTCTTACGCTAGTTTTCGCTTAGGAAGCCTGGTTCTTAAAGACGAAAATTTGTATACTCCAACTCTCAGTCATTCTGCTCATTGAAACAATAACCTATCTGATATGACCTCTGGCCATGAACGGCTTTCGACAATCTTAGTTATTATAAGGGAAATCTAACTCTAGTTAGCTGAATCCTGACTAGAAAATATGCAATGATGGCATAAGGCTCTTTGATCTGGCTCTTAGTTTTAACCTGGTTGTGGCGAACTCATTTTCAATCACAGCTAGCGGTATCTTGCTATAAGACGCAGTGATGTGATCCGTGCAAATATGGTGTTGTCATATCGTCTTACTTTAACAGATTACATACGACTAAACAGGTGGTTTGTCTTCTGTCAAAAATGCGAGAACGAATCATGGATGTTGTATTGGATCAATTATTGAGTATAATCACAGTGTTCATGCTGCCAAAATGATATTGAAATTCCATTCCGCGAGGAAGCCTGTATAGCGTTCAAATATCTATTGACTAAAAAATTGGTTCAATTGTGTAGAATGCCTTCATGGATACCTTTGTTTTTTAATACCACCTGAGGCTACAGCCGATAGCGTACCAAATAACATGTGGAAACTTATGAAGAAAAATCGTATATAAGTCTCAACTTGTCTCGTTTTGATAAATCATCCACAATCTGTCATTACTGAACAGACACCACATTACATGGGGAAGTGGTATTGAAATGAACATTCATATAATTAAACGAACATTTGTTGCGCGGGCGGTATTAACATTTATTATAATCAAGGTTGCGAACTTGATATAAACACCAGGCACATTAAGTACATTTAGTTGTCAGGATAAATTAAGAAGTATGTAGTCTAGGAAAGGCAATTCATCCAATAGACCGGCTTCACCCTTTTTGGGAACTCATCACATACCGAGTTACATTAGTATATGACTAAAGATTGTGTATAGTGTGCGGCAGCGTGGCTTAGTGTTTAGAGCACCGTGTTCGAGTCATGTCCGCGGTAAATTCTGGCCAGTACGTGATGAGACCCCAATAAGGACAAAACCAGTCTACTAGATGAATTGCCTTTTCTAGACTACTTAATTCTTAGTTTATCCTAACAAATGTATGTACTTAATGTGTCTGGTGTTTATATCAAGTTCGCACCCTTAATTATAATAAATTATACTACCGCCCGCGCAGCCAATGTTTGTCTAATTATATAAATGTTCATTTCAATACCACTTCCCCATCTAATGTGGTGTCTGTTCATTAATGACAGGTTGTGGATGGTTAGTTGGAACCTTGGGTCTAAATGGATGCCTATGAGCTCCACCTAAAAGAATGAAACTAACAGAATAACAGTAGTTAGTATATGACGAAAGATTGTGTATAGTGTGCGGCAGAGTTGCTCAGTGGTTAAAGGACCAGATTTCGAAGCTGACGTGCCCTGTCTGTGACAAATTCTGGCCAGTAGGTGACGAGTTCCCAATAAGGAAGTAACCGGTCTACTGGATGAATTGCCTTTTCTACACTGCACATGTCTTAGTTTTGATTATAATAAATACCTTTGATAAAATCATCAATAATTTTTAAAACAAGGCATCTACCGCAAGCCTAGGCGAAGTTTGCACTCTGGCTTGTAGGCTTCACAAGCAATTCACTGCCAACCACACAGCGAATGATGAATTTCATTGTCTAAATTTCACTAGCTAACAACTTGTATAAATTGTACACTCATTTTGTCAATGGAATACGGACGAATTGATTATCTAAAAACGAAACTTATCAAGCACTTCTTTATTAGCGATAAAGCGACTCCTTGGAATTTTCGTCATTGAAATTTAATTTTGACAAAGCATTAGAGATTTTCGGTCTTATGAAGAACCACAAAGCCGCCAGAGTCGATATCTTTCTAAATTTTTCAAGTTCGATGTGATAGAATTTCAAGAGTATTTGCAAAAACTCAGTACCGCAATCTGTAGGATGGAATCTGTCCCAACTGAGTCGATGAGTACTGTTGTTCTGCTTATTCATGAAAACGTGTCACCAGAACTTCTACCAGCTACCAGGCGTCGTTTGGCTCTGAGCTGCATCAAAAGTTGTCACAGTAATTAACCACATAATAATTCGCGAAGAGCGAGAGAAGCGCACTAGATCAACTTAGTCACAGTTTCGATTAGTCATATAATGCAAAGACCGAACTCGTGCATTCCGCCGCACTATGGATTTGCACGCCCGATATCAATGACCCCCTAACGATCCTTTCCTAGTCTACTTTGCTGCTTTCAATTCCGCCTTGCGTGTAAGTTCATGGCGAGATACTCTAAATGAAGGAACCCGGCAAAAATTGTTCGATACTGACCTCTCCGAAGTGAAGGTCATAGGTAGTGGTCTCATTGTTGACATAATATAAGCTGACGATACTATTCTTATAACAGAAACAGAAGACGAAGATTTAGAGAGCCATTAATTGTGCTCATATAGATATACGCATAAAAACTTTTTATGGCCAATTTTGATCCGAAGCCTAAAAGCATTCTAAATGGCGCCCTAATACATGTCGTAAAAGATTTTGTTTACCTATAATATCTAAAGGTGCAAGACAAGCCGGCTTTCGCTTAGATTCCCAGATGTATTAGCTCTTCAGCTGCTACTTTCATAATCTTGTGCCAACAACCCAGCTATTTCACTCAGAATCAAGTCCTAGGTCTTCAAATTACGTATATTGTCCTTCGTGCTTTGTTTTAGAGACTGGAAATATTACACAATGGCTGCCTGCATATAAACAGTTTTGTAAATCGTTAGATTCTATTTGTGGCGGAAAACTAATTTATATGCGATTTTGTATTAAGTGGTGTGCACCTATTAACAAATTAGTTAAAATATGGCCAGAAAAATAAACCAAAAATTGCATGAACGGAAAGTATAATCTCGTGCACATTCGTTTCGTGCATACTGGCAACTCGTCAGTAGGAGCTGGTATTACGCCTTTAACCCATTATATATTTTGATGAGGTATGTGGGAAAATTTGGCGGTAACATCTCCTACATGAATGTGTAAACCTGCCGTAGTGAAGCTAACTTCATATGAAGTCATCGACAATGCGATTTCAAAGCAAATTCACTATACCAAATCTTTAAATTGTAACAACACAAAAGCTATGGTGTCAAAACCTGTTACCAACCCTATAGTTGATGAAAAGTTACATGCTATCAAAATAATGGATTTCAATGTATGCTAAAGTTCACCAAAGTTAAGATCTACAACTATTTCTGAACAACTGTTACTCCTGCAAATCCATAAACTCTGGCCTTTTTCGATATCAATTACACAATTATAACTGTTAAACCAAACACATACATTAGTTACCTTACTTCCAAACCAAATATAAAGAATAACCCTTAGAGATATCCTGAGTTTATTAAATTCCATTGGTGGCCGAAAAGAAACAATGCGATCTATCAATTTTAGAATATGAGAACATAAAAGAACATGTAAATATCATTATACGAGTATATCCTATTTTGATCATGACCCCAATGGTACCGCCAACATTATAAATTGGGACAGGCGCGGCAAATTCTGGCCAGTACATGATGAGTTCCCAATAAGGACGAAACCGGTCTAATGGATGAATTGCCTTTTCTACACTGTACAATTCTTAGTTTATACTGACATATGTAAGTAATTAATGGGTCAGGTGTTTATATCAAGACCGCAACCTTGATTATAATAATTGTTATCACCACCCGCGCAACCAATGTTCGTTTAATTATATAAATGTTCATTTCAATACCACTTCCCCATGTAATGGGGTGTCTGTTCAGTAATGACAGATTGGGCATGGTTAGTTGGAACTTTGGGTCTAAATGGATGCCATATAAGCTCCACCTAAAGGAAAAATTGACTAACCAAGTTACATTAGTTAGTATATAACTGAAAATTGTGTGTAGTGTAGTGTGCGGCAGGATGGCTCAGTGGTTAGAGCACCAGATTCCGAAGCAGACGTGCCCAGGTTCGTATCCTGTCCGCGGCAAATTCTGGCCAGTACTTGATGAGTTCCCAATAGGGACGAAACCGGTCTACTGGATGAATTGCCTTTTCTACACTATACAATTCTTAGTTTATACTGACATATGTAAGTAATCAATGGGTCACGTGTTTATATCAAGACCGCAACCTTGATTATAATAATAATTTCCAAATAAGTACGAAATCGGCTTAATGATGAATTTCCCATGCTACTTTATGCAATGCATATTTTATACTACCAAAGACATATATAATAGGAATGGTGTTTATATCAAGCACGCAACATTGATTTAAAATAATTGTTTTCATCTATCGAGCAATCGATGGTTGTTTCAACAATGGTCGTTTCAACGACACTTCTCCAGGTGGCGTGGTGTCTGTTATGTAATGACAGATTTAGGGTATTTAGTCGAAACTTTAGGTATAAAGAGATGGTGTATAGGCTCCTCCTAATGGAAAAGCTAACCAAGAAGCATTCGTCAGTATATAACTGAAATTTGTTTGTAGTATGCGACAGGGTGGATCAGTGGTTAAAGCAACAGATTCCGGAACAAATGTGCTCTAGGTTGAATCCCGTCCCCACCTAAATTATGGATACAAGCTGATGAGTACTCAAAAAGGAAGAAACCATTTCACTGGATGAACCGTCTTAGCAATTAGTATTATGTTTACTGAAAAAATATATACAATCAAAATACTACCATTAGACTAAAATTAAATATAACACCCCAAGTGTCATTGAGTCTGCAGCATAATGAAGACTGAGATTAGTTAGTTGGAATGTCGGCTCTTCAGACGCTCCAAATACGTTTCAATTAAAAGAAAGGCTAATCAAATAAACGTGATGTTACACGATCTTAAGTTTTGCCGTGTGCGAGACGCAATGCTCAATGAACAGTATCCAAAACCCAGGAAATGATGTTCCACTCGTTGAGACCCGTCAGTCGTAAAGTATTGGCAATAATTGACGAGAACGCAACAAGGGCAAAACAATTCTAGTGAATGAATGACATTAACTATTTGACGCAACATATAGTCTATACTAATAACGAAATTCTTTCATAAGACTTAGAATAGAATAGAATAGAATATCTTTATTTGGATTCAAACCACACATGTTTCATCAAATAATAATATTGGAAAATGTACAATATAAAAAAGATATCACATAACATAAATATGTGCAATTAGTCTCATGTAGATAATTAAATCTCATTAGTTGTACTGTTCAGTATATCAACATTTGAAAGTTCGGCTGTAAAGAGTAATAGATTCATCATCAAAAATAGGAAAAATTAAGTTATAATTCGAGTGTAACATTATGAAAAAAATGAGAACCATGACTAGCAATTGATTGTATGAATTGCTGACTAACATGATGATATAATGCATAACATTTCAATTTTAATAATACAAAACTTGGACATAAAAATCTCAAGAAGTTATGTTGCTGATAACAATTATCCTTGTCTTTTATTCAACCATGAGAAAGAATTATCATAATCAAAATTTAAAATATCAGCAGGATTGTAGATTTTTTCTAGTTCAGTACATAAAAATTAAAAAGACATCTTCGATTGGAGGCGTTTCTCTAAGCCCCTTTGGCAATTAATTATAAATTTTTGTAAATTTTCGAAAAAAATAATAACTTGCTCGCAACATTCCCCACAAAAGGAGGAGATATTGCCAAATGTCCAGATCTAGTTCCAACTTCATGACTCTTTCTTATTGGATTCATATAGGCACCAATCCACTGGTTCAAATGGAAAACTTTTATGCAATAGCACATCCTCCGAGACCATAAAGCTTGCAGTGATACAAACTGTAATCTAGTGGCGTATATAGTGCAGGAGGTAGGACTAATTTGTTTCACAACTTTTCTTTGTACAGCTTCTATCTTATTGAACAAACCCTTTTTTAACGGATTCCAAGTAGCGGCAGCATATTCTAGTATCGGTCTAATCCATATTATATACATTTTAAATTTTATGTCATTCGATAAGACAGTTCTATTTATTAGTGCCCATCTGTTCTTGGCACTGCCTACTATCCTTTTAATATGTCTCTCATCAGCAGCTGTACATTGAATAGTTATACCTAAATCCTTAATTTCTTGCTTAAGTTTAATCTCAAAAACATCATTAATCACAGCATCATGAAAATAAACATAATTAAAGTCTGTTCTGTTACCTATTTTTAAAGCTCTCGTCTTTTTACTGTTTATTCTCAGCCCTAGTGTTATTAAATATCTACTTAAATCATACAAATCTAGTGTCACATTATTTTTGGAGAATTCGACATTTTTTGGATCAATTGGAAAGATTATTTTTAAATCATCAGCGAATTTGCAAACTCGACCGTTAAGGATCTTAGTTTCCAAATGTGCAAATACGATTTTAAATAAAATTGGCCCCAAACTTTATCCCTGTGGAATTCCACTTGTTACTCTTTTCGATTTTGATATCAAATCGTTTACTTGAATACTCATTCTTCGATTATATAAATAGTATTTAAGTAATCTAAAAATATTCGGATCAATATTCAATAAATTAATCGCATTCAAAATAGCATCAAAAGATATAGAGTCAAAAGCTTTTGAGATATCTATAAATACAATTAATGCATCTAACTTTTTCTCATCTAATGTAATTACATGTTTCCACATAGAGAGCATATTAGTAGTTGTCGACCTGTCTTTCGTAAAGCCATGTTGGCATATATCGAAATCAGCCGGCAGCATACGTTCTAAATGATCAAGTATCAATCGTTCTATTATCTTCAAAACCTAAGGGATAATAGAGATTAATCTATAATCACTGGCACACGTTGGCTTACTTACTTTTGGCATAGGTTTAGCTACTATTGTTAGTATATCGATTGGTAATTTCCCATTCTTCAAATTTCTATTTATAAAATTGCAGAGCGCATTCATAAAATTTTAAGGTAATTGAGGTAGGTTATCAATCGTTATACCAAGGTGATCTTTTTGTTTTTTTGGTTTTATTTTTAACATTAATTTTATCAATGCATCACTGCCAATAACAAGTCCTGATTCCCGGTCTCCTGAAGGAAAAAAATCATTATAACTTCTCAAGTGGCGTAGTGTCTTTCGTATAATAATAGATATGATTGGGTGGCTAGTAGTTAAATTCTTAAGAGATTAAGGTAGGTTCCAGCTGAAAGAAAGACTAACGGAGCAACATAAGTTTCATTATGACTCAAAAGCTTACGTAATTTGCGCCGTACGTGGCGCTGATTGTAGAGTCACAGACCCTAAAGAAAATGTGCCCGGTTCGAGGACCGCCCCCGGTTGATCCCGGACAGTACTTCAAGAGTTTCCAATAAAGCTGAGTTCAACCAAGTGGATAAATCGCCTTTTCTATTTAATGCAATATTTAGTTTATAATGAAAGCCTATATCACAGAAGAACACGTTATTAGAATTAAACTGTATATAACTTCCCAAGTTTATTGCATAATGACAGATCATGCATTGCTACATAGAACTTCAGGGTTTAAGAGGTTCGAAATAAGTTTAACGTAAAGGAAGTGCTAAGTTGAATACTGACTTAAATTTTCCAGTGGTTTGTGCCGCCGGATGCGTTGCAGATAAAGTCCTAGATCCCGAAGATTATCAGCCCTGATTCGAGGCCCAACCGCGGCAAATTCTGAATAGAAATTGATGAACTCCCCATAAGCGAAAACTAGTCCATACTTAATACATATATGATCAAAATCCTGTCGTTACATTTTTACCCTAGAATAGAACTTATTAGGTCACGCCTGATAATGAACTAACCGAAACTGAGAAAATAAATTGATTTACACTGCTGCCCAGGCACTGGCAACCAAAGACACCCACTTCCAGTCTCCAAAACAGTAGGGGTGGCCTACAAAGCCGTCGACTCTGTGTTTAGAGAATTAGACGGACGAATACAAAATGGCTTGTATAAATTGACAAAGGTATCTTAAGCGAAGTCAATGTCTGGAAATCTCGGCAGAAGACGATTTTCCTGTTTCAACCAGAAATCTTAGGCAAACGAATTTTTGTTGGTCGGCAGCACAACTCCGTTCAGAATGATTTTAACTATCATAATTAGCAATAGCAATATAGTGGATTTGTTATAAATTTTGAAGGTTGGATAGTTCCTCAACGCAGCTAAGACCCTCTTACATGTTCTCAATTTCAGACGCTAGAACAGCATCGTCAGCATATCTCGGTCACCAAGCATATAATAACCACCGTCGATTTTCTCCAAAAGAGGTGTTGCAATAATCTTTGTAGACACCATCAGCAACATAATTCAATAATTCGGATAAAGTTGAACTTATTTGTTGACTGTTGAGCAAAGGACCCATACTTGTGCAAGTAAAAGCTGATAAGTGTCCAGAGCGGGCTTCATGTAATCCTATAATTTTCATTCCGATGCTATCACTTTTAAATTTTGTTCACCTTAAAATCGTAAGCAACTGCGAAATCAATAAAGCAATGATTGTAGACGACCAATACCGATGCAACAACTCTAGAGCTAAACTTTAAATTCCCAGTCGAACTCCTGCCCAGTTCGTCTTTATTACCCTTCAGGAATGCTTGAGGATAATAGCTGTGAACAACGCAGTATAGAGCAAACTGATACACGACAATCGACAGCAGTTCTGGTATAAGCTTTTTTGCAGATAGGCATCACGACACTATTCCACTCTCTGGGACAGATTTTCCTCTCCAGATTACTACAGTGAACTCGTCCGCATACTTTTGCAACTTCATTTCTTCACAATTGAAACTTTCTGAGAGTATTTCGATTTCCGTAGTCTTGCGTCCGTCATGAGATTGAAGACCTACGCAAATTTAAAAAGACTAGTAACTTTTATTTCCACAAATTAGTTCGAACAAGCAACCAACTTATCGTTAATCACACTGTCATACGTTACAAATTAAAATTTTGTAAATGCTTGGTTAGTTACAAAAATGGAGAGGTGTCACGATTTGACGCTGCTTCCAACTCGAAAGCAGCAATAAGTAATAATTGAACTTCCCAAAATTCGTGGCTGGGATCAAACTCCCTTCCAAAATATGAACTAAAGTCGAATCTCCTAGGAAATAGGACAGATCCCACTTGATGAAGAACTTATATGTTAGTAGAAACAGCAAAAAGGTACTCAGAGTTTCATCGTCGAAGGACAACCAGAGGCTTGACTTTGGTTTTCTTTTAAAACATTCCAAATAACTTCTGGTAATCTGAGCTGTAGTTAAAAGTGGCTTATTAGAAACAAGCCAGTGAAGAATTGTTCATTTGTATCCGTTTCAAGTATAAGGATACCAGGACAGAATACGGGCTATCGCATTAAGCGAATTTCGGAGATTCAAGTGGTGAATTGATTGATCAAACATACTGATTTAACCCCGCCTCCTGGAAAGATGCTACTTGTCGCGTTTGAAAATTATATTCAATTATATATATATATATATATATATATATATATATATAGTTTGTGAGAGAAGGCATTAAAAACACTAACAAACGTTCATTAGCTATAGATTGAAATCAGTCTTGGAACCGGGTTTACAATACTGATAAATACGTTGATTTCAAATTGCCAGACGAGCTGCATTTCAGAAGCTGTGTGCGCCAAAGTTCTGTGTAGAAAGTGCACTGATAACACGTCGCCCCTGAGCATAGAATAGGGAGTAGTTACGCTTCGATGCCTCACCTACTCTTTAGAAACATCAAGCATGCGGTAATCCCCATCGGTTACAGCCAGCAGCAAACATCACACAAATATTGCAAGCTAAGTATCGATCTCATATTTTAATGACGGTAGCCGCGTATAAAAGACCTTTCGTGCTAGTAAACAAAAATCCAAGGAATGTCATACTTTTCCGTCATAGTGTTCCATATATTGCTTGGTATGCTCTCGGCTGTAAAATTAGCACAGTGGAAGCATAGGCGTCTTTAGCAACTAGCCGCAATTTTAATTCATTTTACTGCCCAAAAATTAGTGCAGAATCCATTGAATTCACCAGCATGTTTAACACATTGTTATCTTAGTACGATTCAAAAAATTGAAATCTGAAAAACTAACGCCGTTACGCTTTATTGCAAGTTTACATCTGTGGTGCCCGAAATCAATGCAAACCGTGGCCAAATGAAGGCCAATTGCATCGCACAAAGATAATATGCTGGCGATACTTTAAAGTTAACAAAATCCAACAGCCAACAGCTGATCTTATATCATCCGCATAATTCAGCATCTTTCCATAGTTTAAAGCATGTATCTGCAAAGCGTTGCAAAATTTATATTCATAGACAAAATAATACGTGGCTTTGGGGAAGACAATATCTATGCATTTATATAATTAAACGACGGCGACAACAAATACTATGATCTTTGTTGCGACCATGTTATAAAGCCTTGACCTATTAATAACAAACAATTCTTAGTTTAAATTGACAAATGTTTGTACTTAATAGGTCAGGTGTGTATATCAAGAACGCAACCTTGATTATAGTGATTCCTGTTGTTTGCTACCTCATTAGCTCAGTTGAAATGCTGTATAAAGTGGAGCGCGAGCTCATAGAATTTAAAGTTCTGTATTCAAATGTGGATCAAGGTTTAGTTGCTATTCCGTACCCTTCGCTAAACGAGACCCGTCTTGTACCAGCCCCGTCACTATCTTTACTGATAAGCAAATTCACGTCAATTTTTCACTCAATTTTACATAATCCTGATTTTGCTTTGTACCTTGATCTTTACAATTATCAGGCCAGATGGATCTTGTTGCCCAAGAATTATTATTACTATATATCGACTGAACACAAATTTATAATCCCGAAAATGTGAGCTTTCAGAAATCTCGCGCCTGATAACCGTGTCTAGGTGAAAAAGCAAAGCCAGATATGATCTAATCGAAATTAATAACACTAGAACTAGGAGCAACAGTTTCGATTAATTACTAATGTCTATTTGACAATAGACGACAATAAGCCAAACAGTGGAACAGAACAAAGAACACGTTTATTTAACGATCTACCTATGGAAACTAAACTCTAACCGCAACACGAGTTTAAGAAGTCGGGTTATCTGCACTTCGTTATCAAATTCCTACGGAAAAACTCTGACTGAAAGCGCAATTGGATTCTACTTCACTCGTAATATTCTTTCCTACGGTATCTTTACACCTAGGCTACTGGATAAGTTGTTTTTTCTACACTACAAAATTCTTATTTCACACCGACAAGTGTCTGCATTTAATAGGTCAGGTGTGTATGTCAAGATCGATAACTTGATTATAGTCATTCCTGTTGTTTGCTACCTCATTAGCTCAGTTGCAATGCCATATAAAGTGGAGAGCGAGCTCATAGTATTTGAAGTTCTGTAATCTATTTTGGATCAAAATTTAGTTATTATTCGGTACCCTAAGCTAAACGGAACCCGTCTTGTACCAGCCTCGTCACTATCTTTACTGATAAGCAAACTCTAATCATTATTTCACTCACTACACAAGACCTGTGACTAATAGCACAACTGGTTTCTATTTCACTTATAATATACTTTCCCACGTATATTTACACCTAGGCTACCGGAAAAATTGTCGTTTGTACAGTATAAAATTCTTATTTTGTACTGACATGTGTCTGTATTTAATAGGTCACGTTTGTATGTCAATATCGAAACCTTGATTATATTCCTTCCTGTTCTTTGCTACCTCATTAGCTCAGTTGAAATGCTATATAAAGTGGAGCGCGAGCTCATAGAATTTGAAGTTCTGTATTCTACTTTGGATCAAGATTTAGTTCTTATTTGGAACCCTACGCTAAACAAAACCCGTCTTGTAACAGCCCCGTCACTATCTTTACTGATAAGCAAATTCTCGTCAATTTTTCACTCAATTTTACATAATCCTGCTTTTGCTTTGTAACTTGATCTTTACAATTAACAGTCCAGTTGGATCTTGTTGCCAAAGATTTATTATTAATAGATATCGACTGAATTTATAATCCCGAAAATGTGAGCATTCAGAAATCTCGCGCCTGATAACCGCGTCCAGCTGAAAATGCAAAGCAAGATATGATCTAATCGAAATTAATAACACTATAACTGGGAGCAACAGTTTCGATTAATAACAAATGTCTATTTGACCATAGACGACAATAAGCCAAACAGTGGAACGGAACAAAGAACACGTTTATTTAACGATCTACCTATGGAAACTAAACTCTAACCGCAACACGAGTTTAAGAAGGCGGGTTATCTGCAATTCTTTAACAAATTCCTCGCAAGAACTCTGACTGAAAGCGCAACAGGTTTCTACCGCATCCGTAATATTCTTTCCTACGGTATCTTTACACCTAGGCTACAGGATAAGTTGTCTTTTCTACACTATAAAATTCTTATTTTACACTGACAAAGTGTCTGTTTTTAATAGGTCACGTGTGTATGTCAAGATAGATACCTTGATTATAGTCATTCCTGTTGTTTGCTACCTCATTAGCTCAGTTGCAATGCTATATAAAGTGGAGAGCAAACTCATAGAATTCGAAGTTCTCTAATCTATTTTGGATCAAGATTTAGTTACTATTCGGTACCCTAAGCTAAACGGAACCCGTGTTGTACCAGCCCCGTCACTATCTTTAATGATAAGCAAACTCTAGTCATTGTTTCACGCGCTACGCAAGAACTGTGACTGAAAGCACAACTGGATTCTATTTCACACGTTATATTCTTTCCTACGGTGTCTTTACACCTAGGCTACCGGAAAAATTGTCGTTTGAGCAGTATAAAATTCTTATTTTATACTGACAAATGTATGCACTTAATAGGTCAGGTGTGTATATCGAGATCGCAACCTTGATTATAGTCATTCTTGTTGTTTGCAACATCATTAGCTCAGTTGAAATGCTATATAAAGTGGAGCGCGAGCTCATAGAATTTGAAGCTCTGTATTCTATTGTGGATCAAGATTTAGATACCATTCGGTATCCTAAGCTAAACGGAACCCGTCTTGTACCCGCCCCGTCACTATCTTTACTGGTAAGCAAGTTCCAGTCACTTTTTCGCTCAATTTTACATAATCTTGCTTTTGCTTGTACCTTGATTTTGACAATTAGCAGGCCAGATGGATCTTGATGCCAAAGATTTATTATTATTATTATATATTGAATAAACACAAATTTATAATGCCGAAAATGTGAGCATTCAGAAAACTCGCGCCTGATAACCGTGTCTAGCTGAAAATGCAAAGGGAGATATTATGTAATCGAAATTAGTAACACTATAACTGGGAGCAACAGTTTCGATTAATAACAAATGCCTATTTGACAAAACACGACAATAAGCCAAACAGTGGAACAGATCAAAGCACACGTTTATTTAACGACCTACCTATGGAAACTAAACTCTAACCGCAGCACGAGTTTAAGAAGGCGGGTTATCTGCAATTCTTTAACAAATTACTCGCAAGAACTCTGACTGAAAGCGCAACAGGTTTCTACCGCACCCGTAATATTCTTTCCTACGGTACCTTTAAACCTAGGCTACTGGATAAGTTGTCTTTTCTACACTATAAAATTCTTATTTTACACTGACTAGTGTCTGTATTTAATAGGCCTTGTGAGTATGTCAAGTCCGAAACCTTGATTATAGTCATTCCTGTTGTTTACTACATCATTAGCTCAGTTGCAATGCCATATAAAGTGGAGAGCGAGCCCATAGAATTTGAAGTTCTGTATTCTATTGTGGATCAAGATTTATATGCTATTCGGTACCCTACGGTACAAGAGACCTGTCTTGTACCAGCCCCGTCACTATCTTTACTGGTAAGCAAGTTCCAGTCAGTTTCGCTCAATTTTATATAATCTTGCTTTCACTTTGTACCTTGATCTTTACAATTATCAGGCCAGATGGATCTTGTTGTCAAAAATTTATTACTATTTATCGACTGAACACATATGTATAGTCTCGAAAATGTGAGCATTCAGAAATCTCGCGCCTGTTAACCGTGTCCACCTGAAAATGCAAGCGATATGTTATCTAATCGAAATTAATAACACTATAGCTGGGAGCAACAGTTTCGATTAATAACAAATGTAAATTTGACAATAGACGACAATAAGCCAAACAGTGGAACAGATCAAAGCACACGTTTATTTAACGAACTACCTATGGAAACTAAACTCTGACCCCAACACGAGTTTAAGAAGGGGGTCGTCTGCACTTCTTTAACAAATTCCTATGCAACTCTGACTGAAAGCGTAACGGGTTTCTACTTTACCCGTAATGTTTTTTCCTACGGTATCTTTACACCTAAGCATTCCACAAGTTTCGCAGCGTTATGATTCATTTCCCCTAATGTCCAAATAAGGCACCTCGATTTAGACTTTAAAAGTCACAAACGGTCATTTACATATTTACAATTCCTTTTCACTGCTTACATTTGTCTATTATTCTGCTATAATTTGCTCTAATAAACCTAATTTTATTTCATCTACCTAACGAAATGGACAGTCGATTTCTTTCACCTGAAGGCAGCAAACCATACACATGGTAATGACAACCCGATTCTTCAAAAGCTTAATTCTACTTCATTCTACCCTAGTCAATTGCAATCTCTCTTCAGGAATAACTTGCACTTTATTGCTGAAAGCACTATTCTTTCTCAATTTTTTACTTTACTTTTGGATTTTATCTTGATTTTTTTATCAATTGTTTGGCCAGATAGCTTTTGTTTCCAATTATGTATTTTAGAGGAAGATATTTTCTCCGACATAATAGGCTTACTTTTGTCAGGACATTCTTTACGTTTGTGTAACTATGCAAACGTAGTACTAAGCAACGACATTTCTATAAACAGTTAAATACTGTTTGTTGCGGAGAACTAATATATATGCAAGTATGCATTAGGTTGCGAACCTAGTAACAAATTAGTTCAGTTGTGATCAGAAGGATAAACCAAAGGCAGCATGAACGGAAAGTACAATATCATGCACATTCGTTTCGTGCTTACTGGCGACTCATCAGTAGGAGCCGGTATTACGCCCTTTAACCACTATATATTTTGGTCATGAATGTGTACCGTCCTATTATGCCACATTCTTGACCAAAATATATAGTGGTTAAAGGGCGTAATACCGGCTCTTATTGATGAGTCGCCAGTAAGCACGAAACGAATGTGCATGAGATTATACTTTCCGTTCATGCTGCCTTTGGTTTATCCTACTGGTCACAACTGAACTAATTTGTTACTTGGTTCGCAACACCTAATACATACTTGCATTTCTATAAACAATTTTTAATTATTTTTAGTAAACAAATAAGATGTTAACTATGTAATTGTTTTTTAGTCAGTTTTGAGTTTACTGATCTGGGTGCCTGACGTATTTTGACTTTTCCGTTAATTGCTTTTGTGTTTTTGAGTTGTGAGCACGCCTTGCTGTTTGGTTCCATCTGAATATTCTTTGTTAATAAAGTAATAAAGTTTCGCATCCATATATCGTTCTTAATACACATTATTGGGAAAGATCCCAAATTTGCTTCAGGTAATTGACGTGGATATTTATTTTCAAGGTCACCACCGTATCGTTGCTTTCTGTTGATATCAGCGAATCTCGGTAAGCTACTAAACATAATATATATATATATTGCAAGAGATTATATCTTAATATTATGGATGGTCTATTAAACATTGAGGATATAGAGCAATTAGCAAGTGGACTTAAGGAATGTAATTTAGAAGATAGTTCAGAGGAACTTCCAAATTAAATGATCATACCGCACATATGGATTTTCCGGGCCTGGTATCACAGAAGCTCTCTTCTGGTAGTGACCCAAGGGCCTCTACAGTAGGACTGTGTAACGGTGACTAACAATTATACAGTCACTAATAACGACAGGACTGGCACAGTGTGCAAGAACAAGTATCATCGGCAACGTCATAGTAGCACAATTTATAGTTCAATAGTTATCTGTGAATGGAGTGAAATCCACTGTTGATTTGTCCAGGAGTATCTGGATCCTAACAAACAGCGAGAACTAAAATAGCAAAGTGCAACTACCCGTTAGTCATTGCGGCGAAGACAACAGATGTTAACATTAATTTAATAGTAAAGTAATTAAAAATCGTGTATGACGCTTATTTTGAACAGCTGCCACTTCTCGCCAAATGAATGCACTAACAAACAAAAACAATATCATTTACGCTAAACATGAATGTTTACATTACATACATCTTTAAATTATGCCCATGGAGTCATTCTACCAACCCCACGTAATAAAAAGACCAATATAATAGCATATAACTAATACTATATTTAAATTAAATAATAAATATTAATGGTATTTCGCGTGCCTGGTGTACTTAGCCACGTGGTTATACTCTATACAATAATGTGCCATCGCCCAAAAAACTAAAGGTTGGAATAAAAATCGCACGTCAGTATTTTTCGGACGAGCCCAAACATCTACATATCTCCAAACAACTCGGCTACAAGCCCTACTCCAGTCAACTGGATTTTTACTACGTCTAGATAACCAGGACGAGAGTTCGCCTAGTTTTACTTCAGTAAGTGGTGTATCAGGTTTCCCATAGTAACGACCGGGATTATACGAACCATGGATTCTTGGATTGTATCCTTCTGGGTATGTTCCAATATCCTTGATTGCCTGCACTGAAGAATGTTAAAAAAAATTCACAACGTACCCAGGTAATTCATTTTATATAAAAATACCGCGGTTTTTAAAATACATTATTTATCTTAATTTTATTTATTAATTTTCATTTTTTTAAATAAAAAATATTTTTTAAATAAAAAATATTTTTTAAATAATTTTTAATGGTGTTTAAATAAATTCGTTTTACGCCACTGTTTCGTTTGTGCAAGTTATGGCTAGGCATGATTACAAAATATACGTTGGCAATTTGCCCCCAGATATCAAAGCTCGTGATGTGGAGTCTATATTTTCAAAATACGGGAACATTTTAGAAATAGATCTTAAAGCACGAAGAGGCCCTCCATTTGCCTTTATTGAATTTGAAGACGACCGGGACGCGGCTGATGCTGTTCGTGAACGAGACGGATATAATTATTGTGGCTATTCGCTAAGGGTAGAATTTCCCCGTGGCGGTGGACCAGGTAATGGCTTCAAACGAGGTGGTGGCGGAGGTGGAGGTGGAGGAAATTTCGGAGGGGGTAAAGGCGGTCCCTTTCGCCGTTCTGACTACAGAGTGATCATTAGCGGTT
The DNA here is from genome assembly GCA_029291075.1 of Eudiplozoon nipponicum. Lineage (NCBI taxonomy): Eukaryota > Metazoa > Platyhelminthes > Monogenea > Mazocraeidea > Diplozoidae > Eudiplozoon > Eudiplozoon nipponicum. The sequence continues at coordinate 12,472 of JAQBSW010001497.1, read as the reverse complement.
TGCCTCCAACAGGAAGTTGGCAGGATCTTAAAGATCATATGCGAGAAGCTGGTGATGTTGGCTATGCCGATGTTTTCAAAGATGGGACCGGTGTTGTCGAATTTCTTCGTGTCGAAGATATGAAATACGCCATTAAAAAGCTTAATGATACGAAGTTTCGTTCTCATGAGGTAATTCTATGTTCTTTAGTAATGTATAGGGTGAGTCAGCATATATTACAGTACGAGAGGAAAGGCGTGGATATTCGCGTTCGAGGTCTAGATCACGATCCTTTGAATCTCCACGCCGTGAGAGATCATACGGTAGCCGTTCATATTCTCCAAGTCCAAGACGTTGACTGATTACTCATGTTAATGTAAAGGACTTGTGTACGTAATTATTTTTTATTACCTTTTCTTATTAAAACTCTTCGTAACTCTTATTTCAATTTGATTCTTTTTAAGGGTCGTTTGATATGGATTTTGGAGACTTTTCTCAATGGATTAGATTGAAAACAAAGAGCGGGGCTTATCACATTTCACTATTTCTGGATACCCAAATGTCACTGTCAAGTACATACACTTGGATTTGAACTTCGAATTTGACATATTTTTCGGATATTGGATCAATTGATTGTCCATCAAATGGGTTATTTCGATTATTACAGAATAATTGGATCATATTTTAATGGATTATACGGATGACATTGAATCAAGCCTCAAGTTGGATCACTAGGATTTTACAAGCATTCATCTGGATTTAACAAATGTTGGAGGATACGTTTAGGACACCGGTGAGTCTAGTTCAAAATGGCTGTCCTTTTGGGACATGTGAACATCAGGTTTTAGAGTATTCTTAAGAATACTATTATGATCTTTTGGATCATTTAGATTAGTCGGGTTGTAAATTAAGTCGGTTTTGCCATATGCTGGGTTAGTGCTTTGTATGTTAGATAAATTATTCAAATAAATTTTTTCGCCACAATCTTTATTCTTTCCAAGTCTGACCTTGTACAATTAAATTATTCTTTTGTTCCTTTACATTATTGTGTCCTAATCAATATCATGAGAAATAGAGTCGACCTACTTAGTTGTGGCTAACCTTCCAACAAAGGTAGTGTTTATATTAATTAATGGGTTTTGCCTAACTCTTGGATACCTCACTTCAAATTATTGTTTCTATAGCCAAATTAAAATATGTAATAAATATTGCAATGCGGTTGTCTAAGTATAGATTGTTCTTGTTTTGCTTTGAGGTATACAAGTTTTAATCGGGGCTAGCAAAGTCTTCCATTGATCTAAATTAATCTGATGCCAATATATTTCGTTAACTGGAAAGGCTAATTTACTTTGAAGCATGTATATTAAATCGATATTAGCGTATTCCTGACCGGATCGTGCTTTCAATTTTTCCCTAAGTAAGTATTTATCTGCCGCAAGATTCCATTTTTTTAAATTAACATCAGTCCTTGTCGTTTCACCAGTCTTTAAGAGACTGAATACATTTTACTGTGTATAGGATTTAAAAACAATTGACTATTAGAGTAATGCGCGAAAACATTGCTGAATAAGGCTATATTGGTTATAATAAATTTGTTAAGAATGATTTCATGATTACCAAGCAACGTGATAGCTAAAATCGCTTCACCCTATTTTGAAAATGCAGGTCTCAAGCAGAGTAGAATTTACATGTCTGGCGATACTGATCGAAATAGGCTCGTAGTGTCCACTTACTCATGCACGATTGTGGCTCGTAGCTTTGCATGATTCAGATAGTTTATTCTTCCAAATTATTTAAGTCAGGATAGCAGTCCTCGTTAAATTATTTTCGGAATTTCATTCAAAGTGTAATCACGCAGCGTGAAGAAAATTTGATTACGTTTTCGCGGAAAGATTTAAACCATTTAAGGTTAATTCTTGAACGACTGATAGATGCATGCAGGAAATATTGCCACGCTCATTTAATTTTTCATTAATCACATCAAGCAGATGTAAGTCAATAGATGTCGGCGTTTCGTTCTCAAAATAATTAGATGTAAACGGAATACAGCCTAGCCTGCATGAAATGTGGCATTTGGATTTATCAACATTTATATACCGAATGCTCTGGTTTCAATGAAATAGGGTCTAAAGAAGCCGGTTAAGAGGGTGATGACCATCATGGTTTAATGTGACTTCAGAGGCTTTCGCCATGTTTTGATTAATTCACCTTTACGCATTGACAAAAGTTAAGGATCATACTTTAGTTACAATTTCAGTCGTAACGCCCTATAGAGTAATAATGATACTGAAATCACCAATCATGAAATCCTGATTCTATGCCTACGGAGCCTGATTTGCTGAAGAATACCAGTTTAAATCGAATGAAGTGTGATACTACGTATGCAATATTGACCCATTAATAGAATTATACTTCCGTTGCCATATCACGGCCTTCCGGAGACATTCGTATCAGTGTTCTCCAGGTTCTCTGGTTGGAGAACGTTTCGCATTGATAGATGTCGCGAACATTACGTTAGTGATTGAGTTTTTACTTTTAAGTACAATTCGGGCGTCACTCGCGTCATATAGCGAGTTTCACTTATAGTTGCGAGTAATACAACGGCCAATGTTATGCTGCCACAGGTTGGTATTGGCAAAGTTGTCGATTGACGTGAATTTTTGTACCGCATAAAATACTCCGATTTGAATGAATTTTTTTCAAATGACCATCTGTTAAGACGAAATAGAAGTGATTTCAGAAACTACTGTATATATTTAACAAATTTCGTCGGAGAATGTTCATTTGAACAAGTTAAAGTATATGGGTTGGTAAATCTGTTTAATAAGGACCAATGTCGAGTTAACATATGGCTGGGACCGGTGCGATGAATATAGTGAGTTTGATTGGTGGTGTTAAGCGCTGTTTCGAAATATGATTTTCGCTGAAATATGGTATTTGATATCAATTTACACCAGAGTAATTGTAGATATTCGTATTTTCTGCCTTTTTGAAATTATTGTATTAAAACGCTTCACAGATTCGGCAAATATTATATATTCTAATTTGGTGTTGCGAACTGACCAACAGTTTCACATTTGTTGATCAAACAAATAACTGATTTTTTCCGTAGTTCTGAATCCGACTAACGGCTGTCAGTGAACGCGATGAGATCAAAAAAATAGTTAACATTGATATTGGCTTGTGTTTTACCCTGTTTTGATTAAAACTATTGTTAGTAATCGAATGAAGCCTAATATCATGTATGTACTAATAACCCATTAATAGAATTATACTTCCGTATCCATATCACAGCCTTCCGGGGACATAAATATCAGTGTTCTTCAGATTCTCTAGTTGAAAGCCGTTTTGTATTTGTAGTTGGCCCGAATATTACGCTGGCCATTGAATTTTGTTTACCTTTTAAGTCAATTCGGGCGTCAATCGCGTCTTATAAGCGAGGTAAACTTATAATTGCGTGTAATACAACGGTGAATGTTACAGATCGACTGCCGAAACAGTCCTTCGCTACATTTGTGGTAAAATTTTCTCCAATGATTGTGAGGCATTTTGAGACAAGCGGATCTGTATGAAGTCTCGAACGGTGTCACACCCCGCATGAATATTCAGTTGTTGTTTCAAGCGATTTAAGATATTTCTAGATATAGCTAATAATTTTCGTCGACGAAAGTTCACTTCTACATTATAACGTATATAGAATGTTAAATCAACTGAATATCAACGAATGACCAGTGAACAATTGGAGGGGACTTGTGCGTCGAATATATTAATATTGATTGGTGATGTTGTTACAAAGGATGCCATAGATTTCGCTGAAATAGGATATCTGATATCATTTGGCCTGAGTATAAGGTTGTGCTAGTTATGCAGACGTTCATATTTGCAGCTCGAAGGATATGATAATGCTAGTATGCTTCACAAGCTCGGCATTTCATATTGTAATACTGGAAATGTCGGATGCACAATTTCTATGCAGTCACGAACATTAACTGTTTGTAGCTTTCGCCACATATACATATCCAGGCAATACAATTTAATAATAATTGATTGTGCGGGTGGTGGTAACAATTCTTTAAATCAAGTTTGCGAGCTTCAAAGAAGCACCAATCCCATTGTATGTAACCAATCGTCAAACAACATAACAAAACTATCGCCAGCCGCAACGCACTAACGCGGTTCGAACTTCGTTATCATCACCAGAGTACGACGGCAAACTGACTATCGAGGATCAAACCGCATTGACTATACATGGAAATCAAATTTAGATTAGCGGCTTTCACCTCTAGCAGTCTCGCATACATTGAACTTGACTGGAAATGTGGGTTTCTCAATTTCTATGCTGTTACGAGCAATATCTGTTTGCAGCTTTCGCCAGTCAAGCTCAATGTATGCGAGTCTGCTAGAGGTGACAGACGCAAATATAAATTTTATTTACATATGTATTCAAGGCGGTTTGATTCTCGATAGTCAGTTTGCCGTTGCACTCTGATGATGGTCATGGAAGATCGAAACGCGTCGGCATGCGTTGCGTCTGGCTGTAGTTTTGTTATGTTGTTCGACGACTGCCTAAATACAATGGGATTGGTTCTTACTTCATGCTCGCAAACTTGATTTAAAGAATTGTTACCACCACCCGCGCAATCAATTATTATTAAATTGTATTGCCATATATATGCATATATGGAGAAAGCTGCAAACATTTAATGTTCGTGACTGCATAGAAATTGTGCAGCCGACATTTCCAGTATTACAATATAAAATAAATTCCGAGCTTGTGAAGCATACTAGCATTATCATATCCTACGAGCTGCAAATATGAACGTCTGCATAACTAGCACAACCTTATACTCAGGCCAAATGATATCCGATATCCTTGCGCAGCCGACATTTTCAGTCAAGTTTAGTATATTCAAGACTGCTGGAGGTGAGAGCCGCAAATCTTAATTTTATTTCCATATATATTGAAGGCCGATTGATCCTCGATAGTCAGTTTGCCGTCGCACTCTGATGATGATCATGGAAGATCGAAACGCGTCGGCATGCGTTGCTGCTGGCTGTAGTTTTGTTATGTTGTTCGAAGACTGTCCAACAATTACACATTTATTGACCAAACAAATAAGTTAATTTTGTGTAGTTCAAGATCCGACTGATCGGTGCCAAGAAGTACAACGAGATTGAGTCACTAGTTAACATTGAACTGGGCATGTGTTGTATCTCGTTTTAACAAAATAATTAGCTTTACGCAATGGCTGAGATAATTGATCAGAAATTTCCTTAGTGATCTGTAATAGCGCCATATAGTGTAATATTTATACTGTAATCAGCAACTCTGAAATCTTGTTTATTTACATACGGAGCCTGATTTAACGAAGAATATTATTAGTATTGCGAGTCGAAATTGAATCAAGTGTTCTACTACATATGCACAACCAGCACATTAGGAGAATTATAATTTCGTTTTCTAATTACAGACCTTTGTAGACATGCCAATGTTTGCGTTTTCTAGTTGGAAATAGTTTCGTATTGCTAGATGGCGCGAATATTACATTGGTCGCTAGATTTTGTTTACTTTGTCAGCACAATTCGCACGTCATTCACGTCTAATAGTGAGTTACATTTATAACTGCGTAGTGGGGTTTTCCTATGTTGTGCTGTTACAGATCGATTGCCGAAACACTACTTCATCACTACATTTGTGGTAAAAATTGCTTCAATGATTGAGAATCATTTTGAGACACGCATTCGTATGAAGTCTGCCCGAATGATGTCTACTTCCGCATGAATATTCGGTTCGAAACTTCGATTTGTAAATGTGGATTTGGGTTAACAAGTTATTATTTGAGGTAAGAGTGGATTCTCCATTTCGTAAAGTGAAACGAATTGTTGAAGCCAACATATTTGGATATTAGGAAGTTTCAATGTATTTTCAAGCATTTCAGTCAAAGCGGTACACGCGTAATTGTGCCTATCATGTTCTTGATTCACATCATAAAAACTAAATTAGTCCTCACCAGCAGTTAATTTAAATATTTGATTCTTAAACAACTGATCGGTAGATGCGTAAGTATAATCTCGATAATTTGGTTTTTCACTATGGAGGTCTCAATTTGATGTAACCAGGTAGACATCAGTGTGCCTTTGTACACTACCATACGCACAGGACGGAACATAGCTGTTTTCTGGAACTGAAAATATTGCCGATTGACCTCTCAAAATTTTGTACCTCATTATACAGTAGGATTTCAATGAATTTTAGTCTAAATGTCCATCACTTAAGAAGAAAATTCCGTTATTGTTTGAAGGGATCTCAGATATTTCTAGATATAGCTAATAATTTTCGTCGACGAAAGTTCATTTGTACATTATAACGTATATAGAATGTTAAATCAACTGATTATCAACGAATAACCAGTGAACAATTGGCGGGGACTTGTGCGTCGAATATATTAATATTGATTGGTGATCTTAAACGTTGTTACAACGGATGGCATAGATTTCGATGAAATAGGATATCTGATATCAATTAGGTCTGAGTATGAGGTTGTGTTAGTTATGCAGACATTCATATTTGCTAGCATGCTTCGCAAGCTCGACAGTTATTTTATAGTATAATGTGGTGTAACAGACTGTCCAACACAATTTAATAATAATTGATTGCGAGGGTGGTGGTAACAATTGTTTAAATCAAGTTTGCGAGCTTCAAAGAAGCACCAATCCCATTGTATGTAACCAATCGTCAAACAACATAACAAAACTATCGCCAGCCGCAACGCACAAACGCGTTTCGACCTTCCGTTAACATCACCAGAGTACGACGGAAAACTGACTATCGAGGATCACACCGCATTGACTATACATGGAAATCAAATTTAGATTTGCGGCTTTCACCTCTAGCAGACTCGCATACATTGAACTTGACTGGAAATGTGGGTTGCGCAATTTCTATGCTGTTACGAACATTATCTGTTTGCAGCTTTCGCCAGTCAAGCTCAATGTATGCGAGTCTGCTAGAGGTGAGAGCCGCAAATATAAATTTTTTTTACAGATGTATTCAAGGCGGTTTGATTCTCGATAGTCAGTTTGCCGTCGCACTCTGATGATGATCATGGAAGATCGAAACGCGTCGGCATGCGTTGCGTCTGGCGGTAGTTTTGTTATGTTGTTCGACGACTGGTTAAATACAATGGGATTGGTTTTTACTTCATGCTCGCAAACTTGATTTAAAGAATTGTTACCACCACCCGCGCAATCAATTATTATTAAATTGTATTGCCTATATATGAAAATGTGGCGAAAGCTGCAAACAGTTAATGTTCGTGACTGCATAGAAATTGTGCAGCCGACATTTCCAGTATTACAATATAAAATAAATGCCGAGCTTGTGAAGCATACTAGCATTATCATATCCTACGAGCTGCAAATACGAACGTCTGCATAACTAGCACAACCTTATACTCAGGCCAAATGATATCCGATATCCTTGTGCAGCCGACATTTTCAGTCAAGTTTAATGTATGCAAGACTGCTAGAGGTGAGAGCCGCAAATCTAAATTTGATTTCCATATATATTCAAGGCGGTTTGATCCTCGATAGTCAGTTTGCCGTCGCACTCTGATGATGATCATGGAAGATCGAAACGCGTCGGCATGCGTTGCTGCTGGCTGTAGTTTTGTTATGTTGTTCGAAGACTGTCCAACAATTACACATTTATTGACCAAACAAAGAAGTGAATTTTGTGTAGTTCAGGATCCGACTGATCGGTGCCAACAAGTACAACGAGATTGAGTCACTAGTTAACATTGAACTGGACATGTGTTGTATCTCGTTTTAACAAAATAATTAGCTTTACGCAATGGCTGAGATAATTGATCAGAAATTTCCTTAGTGATCTGTAATAGCGCCATATAGTGTAATATTTATACTGTAATCAGCAACTCTGAAATCTTGTTTATTTACATACGGAGCCTGATTTAACGAAGAATATTATTAGTATTGCGAGTCGAAATTGAATCAAGTGTTCTACTACATATGCACAACCAGCACATTAGGAGAATTATAATTTCGTTTTCTAATTACAGACCTTTGTAGACATGCCAATGTTTGCGTTTTCTAGTTGGAAATAGTTTCGTATTGCTAGATGGCGCGAATATTACATTGGTCGCTAGATTTTGTTTACTTTGTCAGCACAATTCGCACGTCATTCACGTCTAATAGTGAGTTACATTTATAACTGCGTAGTGGGGTTTTCCTATGTTGTGCTGTTACAGATCGATTGCCGAAACACTACTTCATCACTACATTTGTGGTAAAAATTGCTTCAATGATTGAGAATCATTTTGAGACACGCATTCGTATGAAGTCTGCCCGAATGGTGTCTACTTCCGCATGAATATTCGGTTCGAAACTTCGATTTGTAAATGTGGATTTGGGTTAACAAGTTATTATTTGAGGTAAGAGTGGATTCTCCATTTCGTAAAGTGAAACGAATTGTTGAAGCCAACATATTTGGATATTAGGAAGTTTCAATGTATTTTCAAGCATTTCAGTCAAAGCGGTACACGCGTAATTGTGCCTATCATGTTCTTGATTCACATCATAAAAACTAAATTAGTCCTCACCAGCAGTTAATTTAAATATTTGATTCTTAAACAACTGATCGGTAGATGCGTAAGTATAATCTCGATAATTTGTTTTTTCACTATGGAGGTCTCAATTTGATGTAACCAGGTAGACATCAGTGTGCCTTTGTACACTACCATACGCACAGGACGGAACATAGCTGTTTTCTGGAACTGAAAATATTGCCGATTGACCTCTCAAAATTTTGTACCTCATTATACAGTAGGATTTCAATGAATTTTAGTCTAAATGTCCATCACTTAAGAAGAAAATTCCGTTATTGTTTGAAGGGATCTCAGATATTTCTAGATATAGCTAATAATTTTCGTCGACGAAAGTTCATTTGTACATTATAACGTATATAGAATGTTAAATCAACTGATTATCAACGAATGACCAGTGAACAATTGGCGGGGACTTGTGCGTCGAATATATTAATATTGATTGGTGATCTTAAACGTTGTTACAACGGATGCCATAGATTTCGATGAAATAGGATATCTGATATCAATTAGGTCTGAGTATGAGGTTGTGTTAGTTATGCAGACATTCATATTTGCTAGCATGCTTCGCAAGCTCGACAGTTATTTTATAGTATAATGTGGTGTAACAGACTGTCCAACACAATTTAATAATAATTGATTGCGAGGGTGGTGGTAACAATTCTTTAAATCAAGTTTGCGAGCTTCAAAGAAGCACCAATCCCATTGTATGTAACCAATCGTCAAACAACATGACAAAACTATGGCCAGCCGCAACGCACAAACGCGTTTCGACCTTCCGTTAACATCACCAGAGTACGACGGAAAACTGACTATCGAGGATCACACCGCATTGACTATACATGGAAATCAAATTTAGATTTGCGGCTTTCACCTCTAGCAGACTCGCATACATTGAACTTGACTGGAAATGTGGGTTGCGCAATTTCTATGCTGTTACGAACATTATCTGTTTGCAGCTTTCGCCAGTCAAGCTCAATGTATGCGAGTCTGCTAGAGGTGAGAGCCGCAAATATAAATTTTTTTTACAGATGTATTCAAGGCGGTTTGATTCTCGATAGTCAGTTTGCCGTCGCACTCTGATGATGATCATGGAAGATCGAAACGCGTCGGCATGCGTTGCGTCTGGCTGTAGTTTTGTTATGTTGTTCGACGACTGCCTAAATACAATGGGATTGGTTCTTACTTCATGCTCGCAAACTTGATTTAAAGAATTGTTACCACCACCCGCGCAATCAATTATTATTAAATTGTATTGCCTATATATGCATATGTGGAGAAAGCTGCAAACAGTTAATGTTCGTGACTGCATAGAAATTGTGCGGCCGACATTTCCAGTATTACAATATAAAATAAATGCCGAGCTTGTGAAGCATACTAGCATTATCATATCCTACGAGCTGCAAATACGAACGTCTGCATAACTAGCACAACCTTATACTCAGGCCAAATGATATCCGATATCCTTGTGCAGCCGACATTTTCAGTCAAGTTTAGTATATTCAAGACTGCTGGAGGTGACAGCCGCAAATCTTAATTTGATTTCCATATATATTCAAGGCCGATTGATCCTCGATAGTCAGTTTGCCGTCGCACTCTGATGATGATCATGGAAGATCGAAACGCGTCGGCATGCGTTGCTGCTGGCTGTAGTTTTGTTATGTTGTTCGAAGACTGTCCAACAATTACACATTTATTGACCAAACAAAGAAGTGAATTTTGTGTAGTTCAGGATCCGACTGATCGGTGCCAACAAGTACAACGAGATTGAGTCACTAGTTAACATTGAACTGGACATGTGTTGTATCTCGTTTTAACAAAATAATTAGCTTTACGCAATGGCTGAGATAATTGATCAGAAATTTCCTTAGTGATCTGTAATAGCGCCATATAGTGTAATATTTATACTGTAATCAGCAACTCTGAAATCTTGTTTATTTACATACGGAGCCTGATTTAACGAAGAATATTATTAGTATTGCGAGTCGAAATTGAATCAAGTGTTCTACTACATATGCACAACCAGCACATTAGGAGAATTATAATTTCGTTTTCTAATTACAGACCTTTGTAGACATGCCAATGTTTGCGTTTTCTAGTTGGAAATAGTTTCGTATTGCTAGATGGCGCGAATATTACATTGGTCGCTAGATTTTGTTTACTTTGTCAGCACAATTCGCACGTCATTCACGTCTAATAGTGAGTTACATTTATAACTGCGTAGTGGGGTTTTCCTATGTTGTGCTGTTACAGATCGATTGCCGAAACACTACTTCATCACTACATTTGTGGTAAAAATTGCTTCAATGATTGAGAATCATTTTGAGACACGCATTCGTATGAAGTCTGCCCGAATGGTGTCTACTTCCGCATGAATATTCGGTTCGAAACTTCGATTTGTAAATGTGGATTTGGGTTAACAAGTTATTATTTGAGGTAAGAGTGGATTCTCCATTTCGTAAAGTGAAACGAATTGTTGAAGCCAACATATTTGGATATTAGGAAGTTTCAATGTATTTTCAAGCATTTCAGTCAAAGCGGTACACGCGTAATTGTGCCTATCATGTTCTTGATTCACATCATAAAAACTAAATTAGTCCTCACCAGCAGTTAATTTAAATATTTGATTTTTAAACAACTGTTCGGTAGATGCGTAAGTATAATCTCGATAATTTGGTTTTTCACTAGGGAGGTCTCAATTTGATGTAACCAGGTAGACATCAGTGTGCCTTTGTACACTACCATACGCACAGGACGGAACATAGCGGTTTTTTGGAACTGAAAATATTGCCGATTCACCTCTCGAAATTTTGTACCTCAGTATAAAGTAGGATTTCAATGAATTTTAGTCTAAATGTCCATCACTTAAGAAGAATATTCCGTTATTGTTTGAAGTGATTTCAGATATTTCTAGACATAGCTAATAATTTTCGCCGACGAAAGTTCATTTGTACATTATAACGTATATAGAATGTTAAATACACTGATTATCAACAAATGACTAGTGAACAATTGGCGGGGACTTGTGCGTCGATTATAATAATATTGAGTGGTGATCTTAAACGTTGTTACAACGGATGCCATAGATTTCGTTGAAATAGGATATCTGATATCAATTAGGTCTGAGTATGAGGTTGTGTTAGTTATGCAGACATTCATATTTGCTAGCATGCTTCGCAAGCTCGGCAGTTATTTTATAGTATAATGTGGTGTAACTGACTGTCCAACACAATTTAATAATAATTGATTGCGCGGGTGGTGGTAACAATTCTTTAAATCAAGTTTGCGAGCTTCAAAGAAGCACCAATCCCATTGTATGTAACCAATCGTCAAAGAACATGACAAAACTATCGCCAGCCGCAACGCACAAACGCGTTTCGACCTTCCGTTAACATTACCAGAGTACGACGGCAAACTGACTATCGAGGATCAAACCGCATTGAATATATATGGAAATCAAATTTAGATTTGCGGCTCTCACCTCTAGCAGTCTCGCATACATTGAACTTGACTGGAAATTTGGGTTGCACAATTTCTATGCTGTTACGAACATTATCTGTTTGCAGCTTTCGCCAGTCAAGTTTAATGTATGCGATATTGCTAGTGGTTGGAGTCACAAATCTAAATTTTATTTCCATATATATCAAATGCGGTTTGGTCTTCGACAGTCAATTTGCCGTCATGCTCTGATGATGACCATTGAATTTCGAAACGCGTCAGTGCGTTGCACCTGGCGGTAGTTTTGTTATGTTCTTCGACGACTGGTTAAATACAATGGGATTGTTGCTTACTTCAAGCTCGCAAACTTGATTTAAAGAATTGTTTCTACCACCCGCGCAATCAATTATTATTAAATTGTATTGCCTATATAT